>APFE030057956.1:54459-106709 GCA_000404065.3 Pinus taeda
ATATTTTAACTAATAAAATATTTCGTGTAAGTACGTTTAAATATGTAGATAAGTTAATTGATTACTCTATTTTTAATGATAATTATTTTTAAATTATATTTTGATTCCTTATATAATTATGTGTGAGCTATTTATAACGTTTTTTTTTAAGCTTTGTTATAATTTTTTATTCTATTTAAATCATTATAAAAAAATACATATGCCTAGTCATTAGCCTACCGTGAAGAAACCTAACCATTAGCATAGTAGCACGATTTTTGTCTATATAAACAAATTTTCAAAAATAACATTAAAATGAAATGTTTGAGTTTCTAATATGTATCACATCTTTATAATAGTATCATTTAGCATATTTATGGATGATAAAAAGTAAAGAATTCTACACATAATTACCTAGAGGATGAGTCATGTTGTGCTTCCACTGCTTGGTCGTCTTCTTTATCAAAGTAAGTAAACTCCAAGTTTGTGATGTTCTTAGCCAACTAGAATGTCTAATGGTCCAATTTTTGGACTTGTAGCTAGAGAGCATTGATACACAATAGTATTTCCTACTGGGCTCACTTCTGTCTACCAACACTTTGCCCATTGTTGTTTTCACTTGCCAATATATATCCATTGTTTAGAGATATTTGTTAAATCTTCCTCTACTTGTGCATGTATCAAGTATCCATCATCCAACATTTTATTTTGCTTCTTCATCTTATAAGAAGCATCTGTCAACTCTTTCTTCTTCCTCCATAAGATTAACTTCATTTTAGGTTGCCTATTGTGTTTGTTCCCAATATATGTCATTAGAGTTCTTTGCATTGAACTAAACTTGCGTGCAAGGTAGGCCTCTATGCATGCCCTTAGAATGAGTATGTTGACACGTATTGTGTTTAGGCATTCTTGCAAATGCACTTAAAACCAAAACATCATAAAGAAATGGCAAAGAGCCAAAGGATTGGAGGTCGATAAACTTGACACAGAAGGGTGGGAAAAATGGTTAGCGAGAGATGATAGAGCCAAGAGCTAACTATGAGGTAGGAAGGGTGTCTAATATAACTATAGGGGGCAAGAGAGAGCCACCAATGAGGGTGCCTCAACCATAGAGCATAAAAGTAACAGAATAAGAGGATGGATATGTCAGGCAAAACTTTGAAATGAAACAATAGAGGAAACAAATTATTGCCAAGATTTGATTGGCCACAAGAAAGGGATGGAATTTAACTTGAGGGAACATCCAAGGTGGTAGGGATGTATGAAAGGAGGAAGCTGAATAGCAAGGGCATATACCTAACTTTCAAACCATGAGAAAGCCAAAGCAATGATGTTGATAAAGATTAAAAACCAGGTTAACCAGGTAAATGGACTTACCATGTTGTATATAATAAATGAGTGCAATCCAAGAGAAGTGTGAGATATCATATTAGTTGTCAAATTAGCATGATTGTGCTTCATAATGGTTAGGTGTGAGTGAGAGGTACACATTGAATCATCTTGTAGACATGAAGGAAATTGCTTATATTGTTGAGAGAAATGCGGCATCAATTTCCATGAACCCCAAGTGTGTTGCATGTTGATCATGTTTCCTTCATTTGTCATTTGTCCAAGTTGAGTTGGGTGTGATGGAGGTGGACAATAACAAATGATTGTGCTAACTATGACTGACGCAGTGTCACTCCCATCTAGGTAAGCCATTTTACAACATTAATGCTAAATGAATCAATGTTATGATCAAATCACCCTTATTTTAGAAACATCATAATATTTTGCTCATTATACACAATAATTCATACCTAAAAATCTTACTTTAAATGAAATGATAATCAATTTTGTAATCATCATAATATTTCATTCATTATACATTATGAGTCATACTTCACAATCTTATTTTAAAAGAAAACGATTAATCAATTTTGTAATTTAATATTTCTAAGTATAATAATATTTATTGTTTTAAAATGAATAAATTTAATTTAAATTTAGTTTTAGATTTTTTTTATGATTAAAGTTGTTTCATGTATTTTCTAAAATGTTAATAAACTTATTTTTTATTTTAGAGAATGCATATTCCCACAATCAATAAATTGTTCTTGATGAGCACTTCTCAAGAGTGTTACTTTCAAGAATTTGCCCAAAAAACAACACAAAATTCTCCAAAAATATTCATCACAACACTATATTTATAGTTATTATTTTTATAAAATATAAATTTAAATTCATAAAAAAAAAATCCATAAATTTTTAACATAAATTAAAAATTTTAAAAAAATAATATTATTTATTTTAATAATTCCATTTACAGAGTAATCCACCTTTATTAAAAGTAATAAATTTAAATATATTAAACAAACTTAAATCATAATATTTTATAAAAAAAAATTATTTTTTAAAGAATTCACTCTTAAATGTGTTTTCAAAATAAGTTTCCCTGAAGCATTTTTTCAAGGGACGATTCCCTCGGCATTCGAGACCTAATTTTAGTCCTCTATGTGTCCTTTTTAATTTGTCATTTTCTTAGGAATATGGACCATGGTGCCTTCCCATTGAAGTTGGCCACGTGTCCCTCTAGCCTATCTATATCCATATTCACAGCACATGAGGAACTGGAGCCATTTAAGAATCCCCAAGGCTCCAACATATATTAATAGGCAAAGTTGCTCGTTGGAGTAGAAATGACAAAGGTGTTCTACATCATCCAAGGTGTTTACACCAATCTAATATTTAGATTTAGATATAAGAGAAGTTTAGGGAATGTTTTAAAATTATGATAATACAATTCATGTAATTACACTAACCCAATTTTTATGATTTAGATTGAAATTAGAAGAAATTTAGTAAATGCTCTGAAATTATGTAATAACACAATAATAACAAGGGTTATAGTTGTATAGTAATATAATTCTTGCTTTTTTGCGTGGAGTTTACAATTTGTTAGTATTTGAGAACACTTTGTTTTTGTCGCGGGGCTTTACTCAATGAACTTTTAACATAACATGTGTGTTCGTGGCATACTAAACAATACTCTTAAATTAACTAAATATTGGAAAATATCTCTAAAAGTCACTTCTTAACCCACTACCAATACTAACCCAATACACCTTGCCAATTTAAAAATCCCCTACTTTCACTAGATATTGTAGGTATCAATTTTTTCATTAACATTTTTTATACCCCTTTATATTTATATCCCTTTATATTCATTAACAATGGTAAGCAAATTCTTCACCTAGAAAGAATAACCTAAATACTAGGAAGCTGAAAACTTGAAAGTTTCAATAAAAAAGAGGTAGATATAAGTTGGTTGATTTACAAATACATATTGTGAAAATTTTGAATAGAAAATACATAGATTTGAACTCTCAGTTGCATCTATCTTCTATTGAATACTGAAAAATATACACTACAACATTTCAAAATAAAACCTCGATAACCAACACAATGACACACCTTTCATCTAACTTATAGAATAGGAAGAGGAGAGAAAGTACAATGAATATGGACACATGCAAAGTCATATCTAGTTGGACTTTGTCAACTCATATTCCTAACTAGATCACCTAGTGCACCATAGTTGCATGGTAAGAGTGCCAAGTATGTGTGTATCCATCAAAAGATGAACTGGAGCATGCAATCATGTATCCCTTCCTTGAGATTTGTGACCTCTACTTAAGATGGGAATTTCTCATGCATAAGTATTATAATTGACTAATGATATGCACCCTCTTAGTAAGAATAGATCATGCATGCTAAAAATAACAAAAGGAAAGCTCTAATAATAGAAAAACTTTATCCAAAACTGAAATTGCTAAATTTGAAACAACATCTAAACTAGAATTAATTGAAGGTGTGACATATGTGCCCTTAGCATGCATGCACCATCTTCCAAACAATAGTCTATTTCATTATCTCCTATGGCATGCATGTGCCCTCTACCAAGCAATAGTCAATATCATTGTCTCCTTCACTTTCATTCAACCTATTCATCAATAATGTAAGGAAAGGGTGAAGGTGTCATATATGTTGTCTTATCTACTGCCCCATCATTGGGAGGATCACTAGCCTAGCAACATGTAAAAATTCTTAACGCACACATTAGACATATATCATAAAGGTATTAGTCATGTGATGCATGTTTGTTCTAGAGCAAGACTGCTTAGGAGTGGGAGCGGAAGTAGGAAGCGAGGGTAGAAGCAGGAAGTGGGAGAGGAAGCAGAAGCAAGAAGTGACATTTTCAAAATCTCCCAGGTTGGGAGAGATTTTGGGAGTGAATTTTATATAATGTATATTTTTATATATTTTGATGCATATATGTCAACAAAAACTTGTAGGATGATGAATTTGTGATTAAAAATAAACCATATAACATCATTCATCTAGTAGTTATAATTTTCATCAACCATAGGTCCACAAATTACAAGTTCTCATATATATAGCATGTAAGGGTGCACATAACCAAAAAAACATTGAGTGCAATCCATCTCTTAACCGAAAATATATCAACAAGTAGGCTTTGGATGGCCTCTATCATCCAAAAAAATCATGCTACAATAAAGACCTACAATATCATCAAAATCATTGCCTATCTTGGGATCTTTGCCATTAATACCACCCTCTAAGCATTAACACAAGATAGAAAATTTGTAGTATGTCAATCGAAAGTTTGTTTGGGTGATAGATACATTTTTAGTAGGGTCATGGTAGAGGAGTTTGACAGCAAATGTCACTAATATCAAGATACATAGACGGATTGGTTCTCTTGATTAAATACGAGTTCCATACCCTAGTACATGAAAAAATCTAATGGAAACATTGCAATCCCCCTAATCTTAAAATCATGAAAACTTAATAAGTCTACTAGAATTTAAGTGAGATCTACTTTCTCCATATGAAATCTAATGAGGTCGGAACCACTCTTAAACATCCTCAGCGATTTCATGGTAATGTTAAAAATTTAAGTAAAAGGATGAAAATGAAAAGGAGAATGTCATTTTTATTTTAAGAATTTAACAATACCATGAATTGCATGTCAATACTAAGGCCATAGGCTTGAATATTAAGCTACTATGGACCTAATATTACCATAGTCTTTTATTTATCCTTCTCACTCTTGATTCTCCCACAATACTCTTGAATCTCTATTTCTCCAACCCACTTGTTTTTTGCCTCTGCAAGGCCAATGTATTGTTTAAACAATACCTTTTAATACACATATTGCTATACAACATATAGAAACCCTTTAACCCCCTATTATTTGCTCAATATGTTATTTCATTTTTTCCTCTTTTTATGCCCTAATATGAACGCACGTGATATGATATTGCTTTTTCAGTGAAACCCCCATGCTTTCTGTATTATTTTCACAAGCCGCAACTCCACACTTCACACAATGAAAGCCTCCTTTGTACTTTTGCACTATACACAATGAAAGTTAAACCCTAAGTATGCACATTTTGTAATTTTTATAGCAATTGCCTTGAACTGCTCAAGATATAGAGAAATTGGCCATGTCCTACCTCTTTGTGCAAGGTCTGCATTTTGTCATTACGTTCCACCTTTTTCATTTGCAACTCCAAATATTGAATCTGCCTATGAACTGGCATGATCAGTTGCATTTCCATCTGCTTACATGACTAATGGCGGTCGAAAGGACCAAAGAGTCTGAAAGGAATGATTTAAATAAGTTTGGAAGAGTAAGTTGCAAGTGACAACTCTGTAGATATATGTGCATACATGAAGAACATTACTTTGTGTTATATACAAAGGACAAAAGTTTGGGATATATATAAAGGTCACTTTGCTATGGTATATAGCTTATGAAAGATACAAAACATTGTCTGAAACATCTATAGACCAAGAATTTATGAACTATGGCAGAACTATGATAACATATATGAAGGTGGATAAATCCCATCTCTGTCTATATGAACAACATCCTAGTTCAATAATTGAAGGTCTAAGGTACCTCTATTAAAGGAAGTCAATAGGACTAGATCTCTGCAAGGATAAGGTAATCTTGAAGAAGGTACATATAAATCTTGTTCATTTTTAGTATTCTAATGATCTATTGTAAGATAGCAATAAAAGGGCATGTGTAGAGATCATTGACATGTTAGCATTTGAAGTATCTCCATGCATATGTAGACTAGGTGTTATGATCTAAGAATGAAATTTCATGCGTAAAAGGCTTGCCAATAATGTCTCTAGGGTTTTGTAACTAACTCTCTAGAATATTTGTAGAATTTGCAATCTTTGAATGACCGACCTTGAATACTTTAGCATCTAGGATGTGTAAACCCTAACAAAGTTTAAACTAAGAAGAACCCTAGAAATAAAAACTCCATCCAATCGTTTTTCATGTAAGAAGTAGATCTAACCCTTAATGATAATGACATCATCCTAATGTGAAAACAAGGTTGGTGAACAGGTCCAAGATTAAGAAGGAGCTAACCCTTCTCAAAAGATAAGTACTCTATGACAAAAATGAAATTGGAGTTCTGTTGTTTTCAAGATTTTTTTGGTATCACTCCTAGATCTATGGGTTATGGCCCCACTATGCTTATGTTGTGCTCTATGTCCTACGCATGCATGCAACATCAATTCCTTAGGCTTGAATCACACAATCATTACATATAGTTTTAATTCATCAAACAAATTCAATGCATTAATGCACCAAGCCATTGAAGCATCAACCCACTATTTACACACATAGAATTACATAAGACATAAATCAAATTTCATTAATTTAACCATTAGACTATAGCATAGCATGTATTAGCACTTTGTCTAACCATATCTTCATTCTAATGGTTGTCCTTCATACACACATAAGTTTACAATTTATATTAGAAAATTACAATATTGTGGATTATTTCAATATCATGCATTATTTCAAGATCTGCGATCTTCTCCATAAAGCTCTCAACATGATCCTCTCCACAAATGCTCAACATGATCTTCTCCACAAAGCCCTCAACGAATTCCTAATATCCCTCACGAATATGAATTTTCACGCTTTTAATCCTTTACAAAATAAATATTACCCTACCTTTTCACAATTGTGCCTTTCAACACTCGTTCTTGCTGATTTTCTCAGAGGATGGGTTGATGCTGCTGCATCACTCTAAATCTCCTTGATTACTACTAGTGATATTATATTTATACTTTGTCTTTAGTTCTTTCATGTTCTTGTAATAAAACTTACAGGTCAAGTCAATAACTATTTATCTTTGACTAACAAATGGAAGAATTGGAAAAACTCAACAAAGCATGAAGAATTATTTGGATCCTAATAAACATAATTGAAGAAGGAGAAAACAGTTTAAAGTGCACATCAAAGAATTCGATCAAATAAAGCTCACTTACGTCAGCTTGAAAGAAGGAGTTGTCAAATTCTGGATGGATACAAAGAAAACCCATGGAAGCTTGTGATCAAAAGAGAAGATGACTGATCTAGGGAAATATCTTGTAGCAAGAAGTTGAATAGCTCTAATTTGTCTCATGAACACATTGATTAGGTTGACAATACTGATGTTGATAGAGATACTACTAATGATTCAAAGTTGATATGTTTTCTTGGAAAAGCGTGAAGCAAAATTCTGTTGTGATACAAAGAAAGAAGACGTGAAGGCTTGTGCAATCAACTATAAAGAAGTTTGGCTGCATAAGGTGTTTGATGAACTACTTGATGACACATTGGATTCAAAGCTATCAGAGAACCAGGAAGTTCGAAGCTCGTTATGATGTAGATCTAAGAAGATAGAATGGATCTTCATAGGACGAAGTAGGTAGCTTATATATTGATGATGTTTCTATGAAAAAGGGATGGGACAAGCTTAAGCTTGTAGACATTTCCTCCCCGTTTGAGAGGGAGTGAGGGGACACTGTATTCTCCATGTGTCATGCACTATGGCCAGGACTAACAACTGTGAGCTTAGTGAAGGCACTTGTAGGGAGAATGGTGGATTGGATAAGCATATGGGGTTGATATTCTTTGAGCATGGGTAGTATCCAAGATAAGAATATAGCCTCAATCACTGATATGTTTTGAGGATGGGTGGTCTCCAAGATAAGAATAGTCTTGTGAGGACAAATCTGGTGAACATTTGAATGGGGTATGTGCTTAGAGAGGCGGTGGTGGTGTCCAAATTTATATGTCCTAGCATTGTGCTTTGATCCGGTAGAGAGATAGAGGTTGAATTATGGAAATCTAGTTGGCATAACAACATTTGTGACTATAGTGTTATTTGATCATAAGAATATGAGGGACGAACAATGATCATGGTACAATTCTATTGTTTGCTAACACATTTATAAATTTAATTAATAACTATTTCCTTTTAATGTGATATTTTTAGTAGTAAGCTTACTTGATCTCACTTGGCCTTTGTGTTAGATTTCCAATATGCATTATGTTTGAAGTCATATATTATTTTTGTGTTCTTTCCTTGTAAATAAATGGAAGAAGTAATGATGATCTAGGTGTAGTGATTACAATAATACCATAATTCAAAGGAAAGTTCAATGCGAAGAGTGATAAGCGATTATTTAATTCTTGGAATCAATTTGATAAAGAGAAACCTACCCACTTACAATCATAACATCAATAGTTATTGACACAAGCCTTTCCACAACCTTCTCACACATCAACATGGGAAATATATATATTATAGTTGACCTCAATGATAGCAATGTACTAAGAGGATTTAAACTAATAAATGTCCCATATGAATCAACCTCATAGACAATGGCATTTCTAGTGAAACACTTAGTGAGATTGTCATAAATTAAATCCAAAATCTACTAATAAATGTTGATATTTAAGGACATTAGTGCTCAAACTTCTTAGACAAAATACAAAGTTGACATTTGTTAATGCAAAACCTCTTGCTTGTTGAAATATGAATAACTCAATTATATCAAATTGACTTATTTAATAATCAATGTTTGGTCAATGATACTTTTTTTCATGTCATCATAAATATTGAAAGTACTAAGACATGAAGATAAATAATCCAACATCTTTTCTTATTGGACGTTGTTGAGCATTTGCAATTATATCACCTTCGTCAATATTAACAAAGTAAGGATGTTTACGTAACATAAAAGTCTAACACATGGCATCAAATTGATGAAGGACAATGTTTTTTATATTGTAACACCTCCTTACATTGTATTTGTGGATTATTATTGTTCACTGATGTTAGTATGAAAGTTCTTAGTAAGTTTACCAAAAATGATTTACTTAAGTCATTGGTGACAAGTGACCCTAACAACAAAATATGGTTGTCTATGCTTCAGATCTGCAATGAAAAACAAAGAAAAACCCTGCAACAAAAGATCATATGCAACCAAAAACATATAACAAAGATAAATGTGTAGCAACCCAATGGATCATATAAATAAACAAATTTTATTGATGTAAAATGAAACACCTGTTGAGGATAATTTATAAACTTGGGTCTATAGATCCCCCTTCGTGGGATAGGTCCTTCTGATGTCTTTGTGCTTCAACGATCTATTTCTTTCTCTCAACTTGCAATGGGCAAAAAACAAAAAAAAATAGCGTGAACTCAAGTGGGAGTTCAAATGCGATAAGATGATAGTGGTGACCATGAGAATGACCAAGGTGAAGAATGAAAGGAGAACCCTCTTATTAATCGCAAAGTATTGAGCTAAATTAGGAATTGGAAAATAATTAAAGATGTTGGTTCGAACGCACACTGGTTGGTATGAAACACATCGACGAGATTTTCTCCTATGTGATTTTTACTGAAAGGTTCTTTGTCATAAATATTATGGACCACAAAAGTCTGAATTCAAAAAATAAAGACGTTGTCTATTGACACCACAAATTCGCCCAGAGGGCAACTTTCTGCTAGAATTTGGTATTATTATTATTATTATTTTAAAAAAATCAAGATGTTGGTGTGTTTGAATTGTTTTTTTGATGGTGGAAATGGATTCAACACCATCAAAAACCCATAGGGCACCCAAAATCTTGAAGTTTGATAGTTGCAACCCAGATTTTAAAAAAATTATATCGTATTTTGTCATAATCTTGCCGAAATTTTTATTATTTTTCGGGCTAATTTGTGGATTTTTTAGACTACGCTATATTTAAATATTATTGACAAAATCAAAATCTATTCATTGGGAATACTTTATTATATTTTTTGGAAAGAGAAAAGATATTCAAAATGGTCAAATGTCTTTACTTAGAAAGTAGTTGAAGTAATTAACAAATAAAAATGATTTATTAATCACTTTGTGAGAATGAAGAAAGAAATAATATTAAATAGTGGTTTAATAATTATCTCATAAGGAAAATATGAAAAAAATAAGGAATAATAAGTAAATAGTGATTTATTTAACTATTCCAAGGCGATTAAATAAAAAGTAATTAAGAAATTATTATCAAATAATGATTTAATAATTATTTGAGAAAAATAAATAAATAATGATTTATTTTTTCAATTATTCTTATGGGGTTTTTGAATTTTAATGAGAAATAATTTAGGAAAGATGGTTTACTAAATTATTTTTTATGGTGAAAGTGGTTTTACCATTGTAAAATTATTTCTACATAGTGTATTTCAATTTACCTAGTAAGAAATGACTACATGATCATTTTTTGGGTGATAACAACAAATTCTAATCTTGAGTCTTGGATTCTCAAAGTTGGTTGTTGGGGAGAAGAAAAACATGGTTGCCAATTTCACATACTAAGGCATGTGATCATAAGTCTTTTCTTTACAAATATCAGTTGGGAAGAGTACTAGAATTGCTAGGATTTTGGTAATTAAGAGAAGAACAAAGGAATGGAACAAACACCAATCTAACCAAGGAGTGTTGGAAATGATGGCGTTTTGATTCAATTTAGTCAAGAAAAGGAAAAAGGAAAATGAACAAAGAGTGATCTAATTAATAATCATCATAAAGGCCCATGAAAGGAATATGTGGTTTGTTTGAAGTGGGATTCATGCATGGGTCATGGAACAAATAAACCTTAGAAAAGGGCAATGATCAAAGCTAAAAAGTAATCACTAATGGGAAATTGTCGATGTGATGACCCTCTCATGCACATGGACTAATGATCTCATTTGAATCAATGATTTCTTGCCTCTAATTGATTTGTACAAATTACCCATGAAATGATTTATCCCAAAGTATAATGGTAACCCTCTATTTACTCAAGTTGAAACATAATTTCTGTTATACAAAGTTATTTTTATATAACCACAACACAACATCATTATGGGATGAGTAGAGTTTGCACTAGACTCAAATGTTATTCATTTCATTATTTTCTTTATGTAATTATGTATTTCTAGCAATCATTTTTTGCACCAACCTTTTGCACTGATACTTACAATTACGACCATCCACACTTGGCACATGGTTAGGTGCGATCATATTTAATTATGCTACCTTGTCATACAAATGGATGCAAGATTCTTCATCATTGACGTATTGATGCTACCTTGTCATATAAACAGATGTAATATTCTTTATCGTTGACATGCTTTCAATACCTAATCTTTAATAAACCAAATAGATGGATTGTTACTTTTCAGATTGTATAGATATGTTAAATAGAGCTTCCTTGAATATTTAATCACAAGAAAGCATAAAACTTCATCATTAAGCCATATTAATCAAACTTGTTTTTAGAAAATTTTACAACTTATATTATGGATCAATTTTTATTTTTTTTTAAATCACGAGAAATTAGTAACTATAAAAAAACACTGCACACATAGAATATATATATATAATAATATAATATATATATATTAAAAAGGTAGGGGAAGGATGTGAGTAATAATATTGCATTGACCTTAAAAAAGACATATAATGAAAGTGAGTAATAATAATGTAGCCTGCTACATTTTAGAAAAAAGCGAATTTTTTTTCTTTGCAATTGATGACCCCTTCCCTTCCCTTCCCTTCCCTTAGTAATAATAGTGGACGAGACGTAGGGAGAAAATATTGTCTCCCTAATAATTCATAAATGTCAAGTTTAAATTTTCGCTATCTTATTTTGGTGAGCTTTCTTAAGATTTAAGATTCGCTAATGATATGCTTGTAATTGTGAATATATGTAATGATGATTGAAATCATAGGTAAAACTTTGAAGGTGTTTAAGATATATATTTTTAGAATATATTAATATGAGATTGTATTTTAAATTAAAATAATTTCACAATGATTAATTATGGAGTTGTTTATAATGTGACTTTTGAGATTCGGGTGACGGGAACTTCCGGCGGAAAAATAATCTTGATTAAGCAGTTTAAATGGTAACTGCCCATATTTGGATCAGCGCCCTTGAAAACCTCCATTGATCCTAGCTATTCCATCCAATGAATTTGCTGCCGGATTTTGACCGGAGATATCCGCCGCGAAAGCTTTCAAAAAGTCGCGTTATAGACTACTGCGATAATTATTGTTTGTTTTAGGTAGCTTAAGTAGTATAGTTGTGGAAATAAAGTCTTACAGAACTGCAAGTTTTGGGTTCAAATCTTGTGTTACTCTCCTCCGTAGTAAAATAGACATGTAAAAACATAAAAAGAAAAGTCCTACTAAAATTACTATATACTTATATATTATATATATATATATATATATATTATATAAATAGCGAAAACAATTATAAAATAATAAATATTTTATTAAATATATAAAATTTAAAATTAAATTAGCTTATCGTATGATTACATATTTGTAATTTTGACAACTCCTTATAGGTGAAGTGAACTATATATTTTGTGAAAGTTGTTTTAATTTCATGGATAGTGTTATAATAAAGATTTTAAGTAAAAGACATGTTGTTTTGGATATTCCAATTATATAAGTGTTTTGTTTAAGTGTATTTCAAATAAAATTAGGGTATTATTATTATTATCTAATTTTAAGGTTAAGGCCAAGCCATATACCAAATTGGTGTATGAGACCCCCTTGTTTGTGGGACAAGGGACCCATCTCTGCACAACAATTTGACTGTTAAGTCTACTTAGTATATATGCTTGCAAATTGTTGGCCCCTTGTTTGTGGGACAAGGGACCCATCTCTACACAACAATTTGACTGTTAAGTCTACTTAGTATATATGCTTGCAAGTTGTTGGCCCCTTGTTTGTGGGACAAGGGACCCATCTCTGCGCAACAATTTGACTGTTAAGTCTACTTAGTATATATGCTTGCAAGTTGTTGGATGTACTCTTGGTGTTATAGCGACAACTACGAGAATTGATCCTGGGTCTTCCTTAGATTAGGTCTGGCATCTCTGCGCAACAATTTGACTGTTAAGTCTACTTAGTATATATGCTTGCAAGTTGCTGGATGTACTCTTGGTTTTATAGTGGCAGCTATGAAAATTGATCCTGGGTCTTCTTTAGAATAGGTCTTCCTTAGATTAGGTCAGGCATCTTTGCGCAACAATTTCACTGTTAAGTCTACTTAGTATATATGCTTGCAAGTTGTTGGATGTACTCTTGGTTTTATAGTGGTAGCTACAAAAATTGATCTTGGGTTTTCTTTAGATTAGGTCTGGCATTCACCACGTTGTTAAAAAAAATCTACAAAGGCATACATACTCTACCCCCTTTGGTTTTGAACTTGTGACCTCTTAGGAGGAAACACATGCTCTTAACCATTAGGCCCACTCAAGTTGCATCCATGGAGAGGTATGTGGAGGTGCATCAATTTGAGGGGTTACACTCAAGACTAACTAATTGTTGATATGTGTTCTTAACCAAAATCTCAAATTGCTCATTTCACAAGGTACCCAAGTCATTGGTAAAAACTTAACCATGGAATTGTATGTTGATTTGCAACGACACATCAACATTGTGGAGTTGCAACGATGTGTGGGCATTGTGGAGGTATCAACCTTAAGAGCTACTACTTGTGGCTATGGGTCCTTGACCAAAATGCAAGATCGAAGCATTCCCTAGGTATCAACGTCATTGACAAAAATTCAAACCACAAAGTTGTATGCGGGGTTGTAGTCATGCACAAGCATTAGGCGTGATGAAACTCAAGGCCAACTACATGTGGATATGGGTCTCCACAAATCCACACATTTGATAAGGTACCCACATCATTAGTAGAAACTCAATCCAATGCATAGTATGTGAGACTTTCACTGATGTATAAGGATTGCAAAGGGGATTAAACATAAGATTGGTTATTTGTATGTTTAAGCCCTTAACCAAAATGCCATAATGAGATGTTTGATAAGGTACACTTGTTATTAGTAGAACTTCATCTCATAAAGCTATAATAATGCATAGGAAACCCAATTCAATACGGTTTCCTCATAGTTATAAAATATGGTTATGGATTCTTAACCAAACTTTCAAACACATTTACTTAAAAAAATAATTATTTATACAATTCTTCATGTAAAATCACATTGCAATTATTTAGTTGACAAACTTCCAACCACTCAATGTGGTTCATTATCACGATTAAGATAATGAACCACATTCGAATGGTTTGAAATGCATTGCAATTAATTTTTCCAAAATAATTGTCTAAACAATATAAATCACAAAATCTTAAATTCATTATATATATATAATTTATGTTTTTAATTTCTTCCCACACTCTTTTTTTAATATATTATAATAATTATTACTAAATTCTTAAAAAATAATTTTAAATCTTGTATGTATAAAGTAATCATTACATTCAATTTTTTTCTTTTTTTTATTTATACTTAATAATTAAATACACCTTATTAATAAAATTCATCCATGACATTTTCTAACACTTAACAATTGGGATAAATAATATGTTAAACAAAATTCAAAATCAACCACCATAATCATCATTAATTAACATATAATAACTACTTATTCTACAATTTTATTTCAATAATAATTAAATAGTTGGCAATTTATATATCAAAAAGTAAATCACTCAAATTTTATGAATTATTATTAATTATTAATTATTGATATACCAACCAGTTTTACCACTTAAATCTTATATAAATTATCACTAATTGAGTGGGTTTAATGGTTAAGAGTATGTCTTTCTTTCTAAGAGGTCACAGTTTCCAAGAAGTCACAGGTTCAAAACCAGAGCAAGTAGAGTATATATGCCTTGGTAAACTTAGCAGTCAATCAAATCCCTTGGGGAAGGTCTTACATCAATTTGATGTCTTCTAACTTAGCTATTACCTTAAAAATAGTTATTATTATTAGTAAAATAAATAATGAAATATTTGGTAAAAATATATATATAATTTCATTACGTAATTGCTATTTATTGAGCAACATGTTAAATCTTATTACTAAGACATATTAATAAATTTATTAAAAATAATATTCACATATTAATATAATTACTAAAATTTTGGCTGATTATAAAATAAAACTGTAAATTAAAAATGGACACATAGCTAACGCAAGACGACAGTGCAACCGACCTTAACAGTGAAGGAAGACCCCACCACATAAAATTTACCCGTTGTGCCGACCATCTAAATATCTTCGCTCATCTCGAAATATCCAACGGCTTGAACGTCTTTTCTCCACGTGGCGCGTCCTAGAACATCGAAAGCGTTACCAATTAAAAAAAGGAACGTCAGACTCGTGGTCGGTAGCAGGTACCCAGGGAAGGCATCTAACAGCCGGAAAAAGAGTCGGGAAATTTCCCGGCTGTACTAAAATGACCGTTGACTCACTATCCTCAACCGCAGTTAAAATATGTCGGGTGTTCTTAACCATGGTTAAAAACCCTTAAAAAAATTTGCATGATTGAAGCTGAGGGGCTATATATACAGGCCGCGTGTCTGATTGAGTTGTGTGGGAAGGGTATTGAAAGTGGTTGAAGATATACAGAGAGTCTGATCTTCACAGAAAGAGATATATGCACAGGTCCACACTGCAAATTAAATACGAGTAAGTGCTTCAAACCCTTGAAAGTTTTATGTATGTTAGGGTTCTTGTGGGCTTCTAAGCTTTTTGTGGATCTTAAAGATTTAATTTCCCAATGGTTGGGTGCGCAAATGCTTTGTATTGAAGAATTATGAAGATATCCAGAGTTTGAATTAGTTTGGGCTGTGGAGAGGGCTATTGGGCTTATCGGCGTTTGGGCAATTCGACGGCCGGCAGAGTTGTCTGTTATAAAGTGTATGTGAGAATATCTGGGCAGTTTCCCCTGGTTCTGCATATGCCTGTTGTGGGTATTTTTGATATCTTAGTTTCTGTAGAGGGTATTTTTTGGTTTGGGGATTTGTATATTCCTGCATATTTTAGGGGTAACTTCATTGAGAGCCGTAATGAAGTGGGTAATTTGAATATAAAGGCTTTGTGGATGTATCTTTAGTTGGGTTGTCTAGATATCTGAAGCCAAAGATCTTTCAAGGCTTCGGGTTATTCTGGCAGGGAAATGTAAAGCATTGGGTGATGTACTGATACGATTAGCATTTCCAGGCCTCGAAAGTGGTTCGATTTGTTGGTCGCCTAGAATTTTCTTGAAGGATCTCTGAGTTTTTTTTATTGTTGCTTGTTTTGGTGGGGAGCAATAACAGAGATTGCCAGATCCATCTATTTCAGTGTTTTTCTGAGACAATTTTTACATAAAATTTAGAGATTTGATGTTTCAGTTCTTAACCTCGTCAATTTATGCCACTGGGTATAGAGGGATGCCATTTTTTTCTGTTCATCCCCTTTGCCGACTTTAGATTGTTTTGTCCTTTATTTTTTTTAGATTAAGGGGTTTTGTTGGGAGAAAAGAGTAGAGTTTTAGCTGGAATAAGGGTAGTTTATTTTGCTTCGTTAGGGGGCTATTGTGCAGAACCATGGGAACTGCCATCTTACCTGCCCAGGATTATTTGGCCTCTTATAAAGCAAACAAGAATAGGCATTCAGCTGGGAAGGCTTACCATCGTGTCAATTCTCTACGATCAGAGAACAACACTGTACACAGCCATGGAATTTCGGGGAGCAGCCCTGATATTGATAGAATGAAAACAGATCCCAAATGGTTGCAAAATTATGTGGCTTCCAATGCGGTTAATTCTGGAAAGTGTTGCAGGTTATGGCCTTCTCCGAGTTCCCGAGCCGGTGTAGACTCGGAGAATATTTCTTTTCTGAAGCGGCCGCATAGCACAACTCCAAAGTTCGATGTAGATGGAGCTTTGCTTGGAGATTCTTTTTCTATTTTCTATGGTCAACGCCCTTTCTATTCTTATTCTTCTACAAATTCATCAGGCCAGAGGTTTGGCTATTCTCTGCAACAGTCGTTTTCGACAAGGCAGTATTTTCATGATCCAAAGCTTACAATGGGAAATATTGTTCATGCTGAAGCAAAAGGGAGGAGAGGTGGTCAACAGAACAAGAACCTTGTCACGGAGAAGGTCACAATATTGAAACGCGGGGAAACAATAAAGAATGCTGTGGGGAAGGATCCTGACAAAAAGAGCCATGTCAGACAAAAAACTGGTCATTCAAGCGACAGGGTTGTTGTAAATAATGTAGAATACAAGTTGTCTAGCCCGAAGCGAAACAAATCTGGCTGGGCATCGAAAACAGTTGCAAAGGTCTGTGGCGATGAGAGCAAAACAATTCAAGCCGCCAGGCGCACAGACTGTGAGGATGTCAACCTCGCTGAAATGATAGATGATTTAATAATATCAACAGATCCTCTAGGGCCAGACCCAAGTGTTCTTCCAAAGGAAGGATCCGGAATCTTGCAGTCTGTCTCTTCAGGGGTGAAAGCATCCGAGGCGATAGGGAATGAGTTGCCAAAGATGTTGAAAGAGTTCCAATACGTATCTTCTTTTGATGGTGTGGATGACACAAAAGTTGGAAGTCCCTCTAGCAGTGACTTTGCTTCTCCTGTTTTTGAGTCGGAGAAATGGGCTGGTCCAGCATATTCCAACAGTCCTCCTCCAAGTAGCTTACCATTTCCTAAGTTCTATATGCAGCAGATGAGATCTATCGCAATGGATCTTATTGATGCCAATCATTGTTCCAAGAGCGTTGAATACATGGACTCTTCTCCAGTGTCACCTTCTGAAGAGAAGGTACATCCAGCTTTACCCGTTGCTGCAGAGAAATCCCAGTCCACTTTTGCTGCTGTCCGATCTTGTTCTAATTCTCTTCAGTTTGGAGTTGATACCTCTGCAACAAAAGATCTGAGACGCTTGTTGGGTCTGGACTAACTAACTACTCTGATAATATGGTATACTAGGTGTATGTTCATACAGAAACATTTTGATGGTATTTATTTCTTTTCATGTTTTGGAGGTATAGTAGGAGATTGATGCTGCGGGAAAGTTAAACAACGACTTAAACCTTCCATTTTTTTGACGGGAGAGTTTGGCCCAATCAGGATCAATTGGGATATAAGGAGTTGTGTATCCTGCTACTGTAATATAAGATGTAGTGTAGTTTGTAGTTTGTATATAGCTAAGCTAAATAAGTCTGGTCGACCGACCATGGTACAGTAGTGTATGGAAGAAGGATTTAGATGTTTTCGGAGAATTTCTTCACAGTATAGTTGTTTGCTTGATGATGGGTATGTAATAGACAGAGCATGAAGAATGGGGTTTTACTTGAAGCATTCTTCCCAGACAGGTACAGCATGGGGAATGCCTTGGATGGTTTTTAAAAGAAGTTGTGCAGATTGGCTGGTCGATTTTGTTGCATGGATGGTAATATTTGAAAAGCTGTAAGATGCAGATGTCACTGCTTTCCAGAGTATGTGGCTGAAGGCGGATTATCTTTGTTGCATGGATGGTAATATTTGAAAAGCTGTAAGATGCAGATGTCACTGCTTTCCAGAGTATATGGCTGAAGGCGGATTATCTTGGACATGACATGCTCTTTGGATGCTGTAACTGGGTTAATAAAATTACTCAACAATTAGTTGCAATGAGTCTCTGGCAGTCTTATGTTCTTTTGATGTTGTAAGTGGGTTTAATAAAATTACTCAACAATGAGTTGCAAAGTTGCAATGAGTCTCTGGTAGCCTATGCAATGAACAATAGTTGGGGCATTATGCTTTATGAAATCTGCTTAATTGACTAGCAAAAGTGAACAAAATGACCAGGGAAACTCAAAAGCTTGAAGGAAGATTTTGTCTATAGGTTTTTCTGGAATATTTTCAAAAAATGCAGCGGGAATGTTGCTTCTGGTAGATTTGTCTACCTTGCTTGTTCGCGATCAAGTTTTGTGGATGAATCATGGAGATTTGCACAACTCAACAGCACTGAACGGCTTTACTGGCTTTTCTGTATGAATGTAGTTTTAAGCTAGTGAGTAGCCTATATTTTGTGGTTTGACAATTAAACCGAAGTTTGTCGAGCATTGTAATCCCTTTTTTTTGTGGTAAAATAATTTTGCTGGATTAAATTTGCCAGTTCAAGAATTTATTTTCAGGCACTTCCAGCGCTCATCGTAGTTGCACTGTTTGGTGTGATAAACTGGTTTGTTGCCAGATTTTATGTTACTACTGTGTATTTTGCAAATGAACTTAGCTTTGTTATACAGCATAAGAATGTATCATTCAAGCTGAAATTAGAAGCAGTGAAGGGCGAATATTACTTGTGTACCAGCTGTCTTTAATTTCTGCCTGAGAATGTTTGGATTTGTTATTTGGCATGCAATGATTCTGGATGTTTCTAGACGTCAATATGAGATGTTGAAATGATTAGGTTTGTGGTTTCAGTTCGAAGTTTTATGAGGCTGACCCGATTCAAGTTTGTCTATATACATACAATTGAGATGTTGAAATGATTAGGTGAAGTTTTTATGAGGCTGACCCGGTTCAGGTTTGTCTATATACATACAATTGAGATGTTGAAATGATTAGGTTCAGGTTTGTCTATATACATACAATTGAGATGTTGAAATGATTAGCTGAAGTTTTTATGAGGCTGACCCGATTCAGGTTTGTCTATATACATACAATTGAGATGTTGAAATGATTAGGTGAAGTTTTTATGAGGCTGGCCCGATTCAAACATACAATTATGAGATGTTGAAATGATTAGGTTCGGTTTGAGTTCGAAGTTTTTGATGATTTTGATGAGGCTGACCCGATTCTGGTTGGTCTATATACATACAGTATACATTAACAGTAAAATGAAATAATGAAATATAGTGTATAAATTAAGAAATCAACCTAATAAATATAAAAAATGTTATTAAGAAAGTATTAAGGATTTTTTTAAGGTTGGTTGAATTTCAAACGTAAAGGTTGAAGTTCAGCTAAGCTTCTTACATAGTTGATAGGTTGATGTCTGTACATGTACATTTCTGCGTTCTCTTGTTTATGATATATTAATGATGTTGATATGATAATTTTCGGTGCAAGGGCATGGGATATGACTGTTTCTCAGCCTCGGGTTCGGAAGGCAATAAAACAGTGTTTGTTCATTGTTATCGTGGTGAAGATATTTGTAAATTCTCATTTGTGCCTCGGCCAAAAAAACAAAACAAAAAAGTCTCTACGTAGAAATGGAATGTGAGAATCAGCAACAGTGAAATGGATAAAACAATTCACAGTCCTTTGACGGGTTATTTATTCTTGGAAAAACTTGGGTTCCCTCCCCTAAAAAATCAGGGGTTCAATTTAAGTGCGAAAAAATCTTTCATATTAATTTGGTGGCTAACTTAGCTGAGACCTCATAACTATTAGATTATTAGATTTTTGTTATTGTTTTAATCCTTTCTTCCAAATTTCACTCTGCCCTAGATTTCAAACCTTCATACCTATGAAGGGGTGATCTACTAGCCAAAATTTCATGGCCTCGTGTTTTCTGCTAACCATATTTGAAATTGGATTAGATGGTTTCATTGGAGAATGAACAAGCAGGACAAAACGCAAATATTCGCAATTCTACCGGACTTTATTCTTCGCGGCACTTTACATTCAAATATTTATGCGGACTCTCCTATGAGGTGGGTTTGTCCACAATGGTCGGGTTTTTTTTGTTTGCTTTTTCGCTGGGGTGATTAACTGCAGGGGCATATCGCTATGACCGTGCAGTTTGATTACCATGCTTTTTCGAGTTTAACTCTGCTCTAGGGTTCAAACTTTGTGGCCTATGATAGGGTCCGATCTACCAGCCAAAAATTTCATGGGCTCGTATGTCTTCTTCAAACCATATTTCAAATGAGATTAGCGGATTCTCTTATACAAGTTGGCAAAGCACCATAATGATAGTTTTGTATTTATAACGCTAGCTTTTGCATTTCGACAAAGGTGTTGTCCTTTTCACTACAGCACTACAAAATTTTCGCGGGATCTCCTATGAGACTGGGTGCTGGGGCAGTTCATAACAGTTGTGATTATTACTGTTGCTTTTGCTGGTGTACCACGGTCAATTCGCTTTGGTTGTATTGTAATAACCTTGCTTCCGAGTTTCGCTCTGCCTCAAATTTCAAACTGTCCTATGATGGGGTTCGATCTACTGGCCGAAAATTCCGCTCTGCCTCAAATTTCAAACTGTGTCCTATGATGCGGTTCGATATACTGGCCGAAATTTCAGGGTCTCGTATGTCTTCTGCAAACCATATTTTGAATGTGATGACATGGTTCTCTTATGGAGTTTTATGGAGTGTAATGTGATGACTCCAGCGTTGTTTGCAATTTTATTGTACTATTGATAAATGTGTTAGTGCTATTGATAAACGTGTTCGTGCTTTTCCTGACCACACTTTTCATCTTGGAAGTAGCATATTGATAAATGTGTTAGTGCTATTGATAAACGTGTTAGTGCTTTTCCTGACCACACTTTTCATCTTGGAAGTAGCATTTCGTATAGAACAAAGATTTATTGTACTATTGATAAAGGTGTTAGTGCTATTGATAAACGTGTTAGTGCTTTTGCTGACCACACTTTTCATCTTGGAAGTAGCATTTCGTATAGAACAAAGATTCTTTTTGCTTGAACTAACTCACATTAATTTTGGTGTGAAATGAGATGGTGGAAGTTTGGGAGTAATCACATTAATTTTGGTGTGGTGTGAAATTTGGTGTGGTGTGAAATGGGATGGTGGAAGATTGGGAGTAATGGTTGAGTACCTTTTGCACTTCTGGGCATTGGAATCAGAAAAGTATTTCATTTTGGAATGTGATGCTTTCAGAGACATCAGGAGTTATGGCAGTATGTTAGCATCAATGCCATATGTTAGCATCAATTCCTTGGCATCAATTCAGTGAGACATCAGGAATTATGCCAGTATGTTAGCATCAATTCCTTGGCAACAATTCAGTGAGGGGAATGTTAGAAGATTGGGTCAGCGCATCATTAAGTGAGGGGATTGTTAGAAGATTGGGTCAGCGCATCATTAATTTGAGTAAGAAAATGCTTGAATTGCAAGAAAACAAAAAATTTTTGAGTAAGAAAATGATTGAATTGCAAGAAAACAAAAAATAGAGAGACATTATCAATTTGATCAATTTGAGTAAGAAAATGATTGAATTGAAAAAAACAAAAAATAAAAAAGTTGATAGTCCCATAAATTATTTTTAATCTCGCGGACCTTAAAATATCAACCATTTATTTGAAAAATTCATAACATATGTGATTTATTTCGATTGCTTTTAACTGGTGTGATTACTGGTGGCAAATATATGGTTATTTATTTCGATTGTTTTTAACTGGTGTGATTACCGGTGGCATATTTTTGCTATGCAGTAGTCTATAACGCGACTTTTTGAAAGCCTTTCTGGCAGATTTTTCCGGTCAAAATCCGGCAGCAATTCATTGGAATCCCATGTTTGATAGCTAGTTTCTGCACAATCAATGGCTCCCAGGGGTTTTTCAGGGCGCTGAATCCAAATATGCAGTTAAAAAACCATTTTAACTGCTTAAAAATCAAGATTTAACCTCATTTCTTCCACCGGATTCCGTCACCGGAATCTCCAAAAAGTCGCATTATAGACAGCTCCTATTTGCTATGATTGTATTTTAATTACTTTGCCTCCTAGTTTCGCTCTGCCTTAGGTTTCAAACTTTGTGGGTATGTTGTTACCCGTTATGGGTTTCGACCTACCTTATAAAAAGATCTTTCATGGTCTTCATATGTCTTCTGCAAACCGTATTATTTTTGAATGATAGTAGATGCTTCTTTTATAAAGTGATGGTTTCTATTTAAAACGCCAGCTTTTGCAAGATTCTAATTGACTTTGATAAAGGTGTGGTTCTTCCATACCACAATTTATACATTCAAAGTGTTTTGCGGGATCTCCTGTGATACAGTTACCGGTGGGGTTTAAGTTTTCCCGGGGGGGTTCAAGTTTTCAACCGTCGCGATTTTTTGTTGCTTCAGTCCTGATTTTTTGTTGCTTTTTGCTGCTGATGTGAAAAAACTGATGTCACAGTCACTCGATCAAATAGTCATGTTTTTGTCTAGAATTTTAATTTTCTTTGTTGGGTTCATTGGTCAAGACAATATAGTCAGGTCCTCGTTCTGGAGATAGTAAAGTGGCTATGCCTGGTTTTATAACTGCATCTTTAAGTTCGGGGCTGTTATGAGCCAAATTGTCATCTGCATTTGGCTAGAATTTTAATTTTTTCTGTGGGTTCATTGGTCAAGACAATATAGTCAGTTCCTGGTTCTGGAGATAGTAAAGTGGGTATGCCTGGGTTTATAACTTTATCTTTTAGTTCAGGATGTTATGAGCCTCATACATATGGAGATTACTCATGCTAATAATTTTAGGTAGGTGAGCCTAGGTGAGGCACCCTGACTAGTGAGAGCTGATAAGACTCTTCAGGTTCAGGGTTCAAGTCTCTTTGAATGAAGAATGTAATTATACGTAATATAATATCAGGTTCCGGTTTAAATTTTCCCGGAAGAAACAATAAAGGAACAATGTAATTATATGTAATATAATATTAACATGCTAAAAAAAGTTTCGAGTGTATTCATTATTCTGCCATGAAGGAACAATATAATTATATGTAATATGTGATATCAATATGCTAAAAAAAAGTTTCGAGTGTACTTCATTATTCTGCCTTCTATGCAGCTTATTAGGATTCACTTCACAGTAGCAGTCTGTAATTGTTTTAAAAAAACGTTTTAATTAAGTGTACTTTCATTACTCTGCCTTCTATGCAGTTTATTAGGATTCACTCAACAGTAACCGTCTGTTATTGTTTTTTTGTTGTACAAATTTCACTAGGGAATTCTTATTATGAACTATTTTCAAAATCTCATTAGTTAGGAATAGTTCATTAATCTGTTTATTATGAATCACTTTCAAATAGAATTTCTTTGTGTTTTTATTTTTACTCCCAATCTATATGATCTCAGAGGAGAGGAATAGTTCACTTTTCGGCTTATTATGAAACATTTTCAAATAGAATTTCTATTCATTTTTTTTAAAGAATAATTTATTCCTCGGCATGTTCGGGTCTAATTCACTATTTAGAGTGTAGGTTGATATATTCAAAGTGTAAATTGATATTGTTATTATTTTTTAATATAAATATAAGTGTATATGTTTATTAAACAAAATTTTTCGGTAGAAATCATATGAGAGAATTTTTTGACAAATTGTGTTTCAAACTAATCAAACATCATTAAATAGGTTTATTTTTCTTCTTCAACAATTTCAATATACTGATTACTATCAAAGATATTTACATTTTCACTTATGTATTTAGGTTGAAACTTTATGGGCCTACGGAAAACCTAAAATTGTACTTGCATATTGATCTGCACGTTGCCATATCTTGTGACATCTATGTGTCATAAGTATTATGGAGATGTAACATTCTTCTGTTTCACAAGTTTTTGCACAAGTGGAGGGATTTGGAGACACCTTGTTTTCGAATTCAACATAATTATGAACATATTGGAAGTTTTAATATCGTTCGTTGCTTATGGTTTTTATGTTTTTAAGAATATATTTTTAAATTTATATGCTCTTGTTATATAAATATGGAAATATATTTTTTCTTTTCTAAATTATCTTAAATTTTATTACTGAAATATAATGGTACATTGAGGCTTTGGCCTTTGCATATCTGTGCCATAGTTTAATGCAGATAACAGCAAAACAAGGTTGTGACTGTCCATAATGGGAAACCAGTCCAGTTCAAAGATGAAATTGCAAATATTATTTCGCTGCCCATGGAGAGAAAACTAGCAATTAAGCACAATGTCTAACCAGTGTTTCAAAAAAACCATCAGAAAAACCAAATGACAAGAAGTTTTCCAAAAAAGCCCCGAAAAACCAGATAACATAAGTCCCAGACCCTGTGACTCGAAGACACGAGGTATGTTGTGTGGCCAGTGAAGTGTCACGCTGGTAAGTCAAGTGTCATGTTGCGGCGACAAGTGTTCCTCAACGATGTAACACCTGTAAGCATCCATGTCGTCTTCTTCCTGTTGTGTGGTCCTCGTGTCATCCTTCACTTGATGGTCACGGTCGTTCTCCTCCACAGTTTTCTTGTCCGGAGGAGTGTCCTGCTTCACCCCTGCGTAGTGTGATCTTCCCTAGACCCCCGTTGGCTCCCCTCTGGTAAGGTGTCCACCTCTGGTTGCTGGCTCCTCATGGAAGGTAATGGAGATGGTGGCGATTATGATGGGTTGGTTCAAGGAGCAGTGGTAGGTGAACTGAGCTGAGCGGAGGCGCTGCTGTGGACTGGAGGGGATTTCAATAGGCGGAGAGTCAGAATGCGTCGGTTGGAGGCGGAGAGCTAGTGAGCAGCGTCTGCCGTTGCGAGTATTTGGAAATTGGCTTGTGGTCAATGGAGCCGAGGGGGAGGAGGTGTCTAAGGCAGGTGACGCTGGAGAGCGAGGCAATCTACCTCTGTTGCTCCCTCTTTTGCTTCGCATTCTGTGGCGAATCCTAGGCATTTTGATGTCAGGGGGAGGAGAATGTCTACGAGGAGACGGTTCAAAGTGATGAGAGGGCACAACAGGTTTAGAGGTCGGCTCAAAGACACGTGGTATGTTGTGTGGCCAGTCAAGTGTCACGCTGGTAAGTCAAGTGTCATGTTGCGGCGACAGGGGTTCCTCAACGATGTAACACCTGTAAGCATCCATGTCGTCTTCTTCTTGTTGTGTTGTCCTCGTGTCATCCTTCGCTTGATGGTCACGGTCGTTCTCCTCCACAGTTTTCTTGTCCGGAGGAGTGTCCTGCTTCACCCCTGCGTAGTGTGATCTTCCCTAGACCCCCGTTGGCTCCCCTCTGGTAAGGTGTCCACCTCTGGTTGCTGGCTCCTCGTGGAAGGTAATGGAGATGGTGGCGATTATGATGGGTTGGTTCAAGGAGCAGTGGTAGGTGAACTGAGCTGAGCGGAGGCGCTGCTGTGGACTGGAGGGGATTTCAATAGGCGGAGAGTCAGAATGCGTCGGTTGGAGGCGGAGAGCTAGTGAGCAGCGTCTGCCACTGCGAGTATTTGGAAATTGGCTTGTGGTCAATTGAGCCGAGGGGGAGGAGGTGTCTAAGGCAGGTGACGCTGGAGAACGAGGCAATCTACCTCTGTTGCTCCCTCTTTTGCTTCACATTCTGTGGCGAATCCTAGGCATTTTGATGTCGGGGGGAGGAGAATGTCTACGAGGAGACGGTTCAGAGTGATGAGAGGGCACAATAGGTTTAGAGGTCGGCTCAAAGACACGTGGTATGTTGTGTGGCCGGTCAAGTGTCACGCTGGTAAGTCAAGTGTCATGTTGCGGCGACAGGTGTTCCTCAACGATGTAACACCTGTAAGCATCCATGTCGTCTTCTTCTTGTTGTGTTGTCCTCGTGTCATCCTTCGCTTGATGGTCACGGTCGTTCTCCTCCACAGTTTTCTTGTCTGGAGGAGTGTCCTGCTTCACCCCTGCGTAGTGTGATCTTCCCTAGACCCCCGTTGGCTCCCCTCTGGTAAGGTGTCCACCTCCGGTCGCTGGCTCCTCGTGGAAGGTAATGGAGATGGTGACGATTATGATGGGTTGGTTCAAGGAGCAGTGGTAGGTGAACTGAGCTGAGCGGAGGCGCTGCTGTGGACTGGAGGGGATTTCAATAGGCGGAGAGTCAGAATGCATCGGTTGGAGGCGGAGAGCTAGTGAGCAGCATCTGCCGCTGCGAGTATTTGGAAATTGGCTTGTGGTCAATTGAGCAGAGGGGGAGGAGGTGTCTAAGGCAAGTGACGCTAGAGAGCGAGGCAATCTACCTCTGTTGCTCCCTCTTTTGCTTCGCATTTTGTGGCGAATCCTAGGCATTTTGATGTCGGGGGGAGGAGAATGTCTACGAGGAGACAGTTCAGAGTGATGAGAGGGCACAACAGGTTTAGAGGTCGGTTCAAAGGAAGGAATAGCAGCGGACGCAGGGTGGAGAATAAAATTGTGGACCAAGCTCTGTATAAAATGATTGCCCAGGCCAATTTCAACGCAACATAGAATGTTGTAGCGCCTGCTCGTAGCAGTGCGAGAGCTCGGTTCCTTTGCGGCCAGTGGGCAATGGCAATGCAGAGACGAGGGATTAGAGACAAGGGCGGTGGAGTTAAAATTACCAGAGGTTGCCATTAAGCCGCGCCGAGGCGGGTAGACGCAGTGGGATTGATTACAGTGCCAGCGTAATTGCCATTTATGGTCACTATTAAGTCGTTTTATGGTTTGGTGTGTGAGATTAGAGAAGGCCATATGGCCAGGGACTTACCGTCCCATTCTGCTGCGAATATATTAATCTTGACATACACCCGCATCTAGAAAATATGGAAATATTTTTAAATATAAAATGGAAAAATGTTAAATTTGAAATCTTTCTCTAAAAGGAAATATGGAATTTTTATTTTGGGATAGGAAATGAATAGTTGAGTCTTTTTTATATTATATTTTTGGGGTATTTTGCATATATTTTTAAATTAATTTTATTTAAAGCTCCATTAAAAATGATTGAAAATTGAAATTGAATGCGGTGGAGTTTAGGGTATTGCACGGCTAAAAACATTGAGATTTTGCCTTTTTCTTTTTCTTTTTCTTTTTTTCTTTTTTTTTTTTTTTTTTTTTTTTTTATTTTATTTTTTTCTAAGGTGGCAAAACCTATCAAACTCAGGTGTCAAACCAACAGTGAGGACAATCATCTCTGGCTGCTATCCGCGAATGTCGGTTTGACTCATCACCGTTATCAAGGAAAACCACGCCCCCTGTAATAACCTGCTGGTGGTCCGTAAGAGAACAGGCTTTCACTCCTGCTAGATGCCTCTGGGTCTTAGGCCGCTACCCTGTTTCCTTACCTCTGAGGAAGACGAGCTATTTCATTGTTATTAACATTCTTATTTTTTAATATAATAAATTTTAAATTTTTAGTCTTTTTATATTATATTTTCGAAATATTTTGCACATATTTTAAAATTATTTTTATTTAAAGCTCGATTAGAAATTATTGAAAATCGAAATTGAATGTTGTGGAGTTTCTAGCGCATTGCATCGAATTATGTGAACGCAGAAAAAATTGAGGATACTGCCTTTCTTTTCATTGTTATTAACATTCTTCATATTTTAAATTTATTTTTAATATAATTAAATTTTAAATTTTTATTTAATTTAGTTTTAATTATACAATAATCACAATTGATATTAAATAATTAAAATTTTAAATAATTTTTAGAATAAGTAATTTATTTATAATATTGATACTAAAATAATGAAATTTTTAAATAATTTTAGAATAAATAATATTTTTTCAATATTGAAATGTAAAAAATTAAATGATTTTACTTGTTAAAATTATTTATAAAATATTGAAAACCATTAAAATTATTAAAAAATAAAGGAATAGAGAAACTTTCACTAATTCATATTGAATCCATAATTTCAAAACCTTGGAATTATTCAATGTTTTGAATGTATCCCAGTCTTCAATGAATTTTAGAATAGTTAACCTTTTTTCAATGAATTTTATAATAATTAACCTTATTAAAGGAATGGCAGTTAAGAATATTGTTATTAAGAATAATGTAAATAAACAAATAGAAACATTAATTAAGAATAATATAAATAAACATAAATAATTCAACATTTAATACGAGGACAAATAGGAATATTGGAATAATTGAAAATTTAAATGATTTTTTATTATATATTGGTTTTAAACGATTTTGGAGAGTCAATGTTCAGAAAGTGAATGCATAAATTGATATGCATGATGTAGTGGATTGCAAGAATTTTAAACATATCTGGTTTTTTTTTTAGAGATAAGGGTTAACATGTTTTTAGGTAACCTAATTTGTTTAGAGGGGAATTAAATTTATTAGTTTCCACTTGAGCAATTGTTTTTGACTTGTTTTGAATATTTATAGAGGGGAATTAAATCTATTAGTTTCCACTTGAGCAATTGTTTTTGACTTGTTTTTGAATGTTTATAAAAAATTAACACTGGTGGACTGGAATTTACCTCACTATTACTTGTTTATGGAAAATTGTTTTTGGACTTTTTTTTTGAATGTTTATAAAAAATAACACTGGTGGACTGAAATTTATCTCACCATCACTTGTTTATGGAAAATAAAACTTTGAACGGAAAGAAATTAATACCACTTGCTTCCACTTCAATTATTATTATTATAATTTTTTTTCCAGGAAAAAAAACCAAAACTACTTGTTTACATTGAGACCAAAAAGAATTCCACTTAGGTTATTGTTATTTGACTTTTAAAAAGATTTTTTAAAAATTTGATCGCATAAAAAAACCAGTTTTATTTTATGAAATAAAAAAATTGATTAACTGATAATGTTAAATATTTTCTCTTATTTACAAGATAGTAGTTAAGATAAACTCTATAATCTAATCTATGTTAGTCGATTATACTTATTAAAGAGTTCAACATCTCATTTACCAATATTAAACTCAGATCAGGAGAAAGCTAAATCCAATCAATCTAATCTATGTTAGTCAATTATACTTATTAAAAAGTTCAACATCTCATTTACCCATATTAAACTCAAATCTGGAGAAAGCTAAATCAAATCAATATTATATATGAGAAAAAACTATAATTATCTGAAGCTTATTCATGTAATAAATTATAAACTTGTGTTAGCGTCACTCTCACATTAAAACAATTCATGTAATAAATTATTAACTTGTGCTAGTCCAAATAATTAAATTAATAAAAATCATGAAAGTTAGGATTTAATCATATATTTCTAAATTGAGTTTGTTCCTCATGGTTAGGAGTGAGTTTAGGCTTAGTTGGTTGAGAGATTTTCTCCAACTAGTTAGGCTCCTAGATTATTGTGTTGTTGAGATATTTTCTCAATTATAGTGTCTAGGATAGACCTACTATCTTGAGACTAACTTCTTCATGTATTAATTTGTGCTATTATCATTCTTTGTAAATTGGATTGATTAATAATCAGAATGTGAGGAATGCATTAGGGCTGGGCTGAGGTCTTTTCCGTCATGTTTAGGTTTTGTAAATTTCTGCTATTTATTTTATGTGTGTTTTATTATTAGTGTGTTAAATTTCTACATGTGTATAAGAGGCCGTATGGCCTAGCATCAGCCTCCCTCATAGGGGTGTTGGGAATAGAGAGTATTTTCGTAGTGTGCATTTTACTTTTTGTTGAATGATTGATTGTTGTTGGGAGAGGCCGCCGATGCATTTTAGCTAAAGAGCTCGATCCACAGATCAAAGTGAGAACGATCTACGCGTAGAGCAAGCATTCTACGATAACTGTTATGTTGGTTTATTATACCTCAGAGCTAGACCATAGCGCTGGTGTGGAGATCTGCTGGGCAGTGTAAAGACCTGAGCACTGAATTGTTGCGGTGTTGTGGTGTTCACGAAAACCCTGACCTTCGCAGCAGTCTTCTCTGACTTCGGGGATCCAATATCGTGGCTTCATAAAAACAGGGCTCAACAATCGCGTGGCCTACCAGTTCGTGGCTCTAATCGGGAGCTCATCGCTGGGGTCAGGTATTCGGTCTAGTGTCTCTGATCATGGCTCTGCTTCATTATGTGATTTACCCGCCCTTTGACAAGAGCAGCCCCGATGCGCCAAAGCTTGCCAAAGCATTATGGGGATGACCATGGCAGTTTATGCAGAGGAATTTATTATAGATTTGAGACTCGTCGAATCTCCGAAGCACTGACCACACGACACTTAAGCGTGCCTTCACTTTCTGTATGAACATAGATGAACATCTGTTGTCGTCGTTGCTGTGACTGTTAATATTCCTGTCCCCGTCACCCTCAATCACACTCCTTTCCATAGCGTTTCTTCAATATACTTCAGGGGCAATGTAGTATGGTGTACCAACAGTTGAATAAGCCGCCAGCATGCGCCTGTTCCTTTGCCAATGTGAAAATTGCTCCTGTTGAGTGCGCTTTGGTGTGGTTGATGTGTTCAAACGCCCATCCATTTCCAGAACATCTTTTAGATTTTTTTCAGCGGTGAAGTCATTTTGATGTTATTTGATTAACTATGCAATTACTGTCTACCTCGGCAAGAAGATTCCTCTCTGCTTTCACATGCTCCACCACTGCTCACAACTAGGAATGTCCAGATCTTGAAACAGCAAAGACTAGTTACAATTTTGAGACAAAAGTGTGATTTTGAAGTTGAATTCCCAATCAAATCTTTTTGTGAAAGCGTGACCATCGTGGTTGAGTTTTATGTCTTAATTGTAGAATTTAACTTTTGAAAATTATCATTCATCTTCAATTTTGGTTGAAAAAAAATGGTTTTATTTAGCAAACTATGAGGGGATAAAATAGTTTTTATTTGGGAGTCATAAGGGTGAATAAGGTTGTGATTTTGTGGAGTGATAAGGTGAAATTATTTTTTGTAATTTTGGAGCAATAAGTGTTTGTATTTGGAGTGATAAGTGATTTTTTTTTTAGAGAAGGTCATTGTTGTACTCTAAAGTAATATTTTACTTTGAGAATGATTGAGTCACTAAAGACAGTTTTTGAAGACAATTTGCTTCCAAAGTTTGCAAGTGTGACATTATCATTGAGAAGTTTCCACGACAAAGTAGTGACATTGAAGAATGATGTACTCCAGTAATTAATAAAACCATAATTTTTGTTGTGCTTGTGTCTTAGATCCGTCCGAAATTGAATAAGGGGATCTTAGGTACATCGTGTGTAATGAATTTGTGTGCATGACTTGTGTTCAGATTATCAAAATGTTTTTTGTATTATGCTTAAACAACTACATGCATATAAGCAAGCTTAAGTATAAGAACACTTAATCAAGCTCCTATAATCAAGCTTAAGTACACAAGCACAAAGCGTCACATCATCAACTTGATAAGATGTTCTTCCAAGCAAGTACGTTTCACCTTATGTAATCAAAGCAATCAAGTTAAGTACGCTACAAAATCAAGCATTTCAAGCCAAGACGACATCAACATCATCATCACTTTTTGTATCACTTGCAGATAAACATTTTTTAACTGAATTGTATAGGTGCATTCTCAGTTGTAATCAACACCCTAATTTGAATTGTTAAGGTGAATACATTAAGTCATGTAAGTCTTCAACTAAGTCATCAAGATTGAACTTGTCATTTGTCTCTTGGGTGCATTTTCAATAGTGTTCGACACCCTTCATTTTTTAAATCAACACATTCAGTGAGTACATTCAAGAATGTACAAAGTGCCAGTAATCAATCAAGCAAGTGAGCGTGTCATTCAAACAACCAATCAAGCGAGCGTATCATTCAAACAATCAAAGCAAGCGAACGTGTCATTCAAACAACCAAGCAAGCGAGTGTGTCAAAATCAAGTGTGAAAGTTCAAAGCACGACATCTACAACAAACGAGCTGGTGTGAAGTTGATTGAAGCATTCACAAAGTGTCAGTGAAGCATTCAAGCAAAGCGATCGTTATCAAGCGAGCGTGACATCAAGAGTTCAAACAACCAAGCAATAAAACTCTAGCAAGTGTTTAAAACATCAACAATTAGCAACAATACAAGCGAGCCTGAATTCAAAGTGAGCAAGCTAACATGGCAACACACATTCAACTATCCCAAATTCTTAACAATTTGATTTTATCATCAACTGGCGACATGGTGAACATTAACAAAACAACTACCGGTGATATTGAAGTGCATATTCAACATGCACATGAAATGATTGAGTTCCTTCAACTGGAGTCACAACTACAAAGAATTGAGTTGCTAGAGAAGAGTGATGCTTCCAAGTCTTTGAACAATACAAATACAGTTGTTGATTCCAAGTCACTGATCCAACCAACTTCAAGTGTCGAAGTGGTCCCTAATCTAGTTCAATTTTCTTCCAAACCAATCATCAAGTAATGGAAAGAAATCCAAAGTAACAGAAATTGATGAGGCTTAGGATATGTCAAAGATGATGCCAACTTGCATATCCCAAAATATTCAAGGCCCATTAAGTTTGTCAGTGTAGGGTTTCTTGCACAAATCACATCGGCTAGTTCTGAGAAATTTGAAGCAAACCAGAAATACACGCAAACTGAAGTTGCAATCAAACCAAACTGCCTTCATTGTCAAATAACCGGTCATCTGGAAGATCACTATTTTGATCTCCATCCTTGTCACCATTGTGGCAAGTAAAATCATTCATCAACACAATGCAACAAACAACAACAATCAAACAGATTGAAGATCAATTATTCATCGATTAATCCTTGGGAATGGTCATCCACAGTCAGAAGATTGTATAATTTTTACAATCGAAATCACTCACACATATTGCAGCCAACCGTAAAAATGAAGATGGTAATCTTGTGCAGTTGAACGGGGGAGTACACCAGTGAACCACTCCTACACCTGAAGGGGGGGAGTTCCAAAATAATTTGACGAAAATTATCTCTCCTTTCAGCTAAAAAAGGGGGGGAAATTTTCATTGACAGTGGTTGTTAGACTAAAAGTCTCGACAGCATCAGCGAAGCAGCCGGTGGGCATTTTCAGTGGTTGTCAGACTGAAAGTCTCGACAAAATCAACAAAGCAGCAAGTGGGCATTTTCATCAGCAAGTGAGCATCGACAAATTCGCCAGTGGGCGATCAACAACAAAGTCAGCTGTGAGCATTTTTCAAAGGCAGCAAAAGCAACAATGAGTTGTTTTTCAATTTTATCAGCCAGTGGGCGTACTCTATATTTTGTAAGTGGACAAAGGATATTGATTGCAAGCAAAGGACAGATGGATCCTTTTACAGCTTGGCACGTGATGGAGTTGTCAAGCGACATTCAGAAATGAATCAGACATGCAATTGACTCATAGTCTCTTCATATTGCAGTTTCTTCAGCATCCAACTTTGGCGGTTTTTCAAAGAGTTTTTTTTTAGGATCAACAGTTTCAACATGAGAACTTGGAAGATGGTTCTTGGTTCTTAATTTGGACTTATCATTGAGGGGGGGAATGTTAGCCTCACTCTCACATTAAAAACAATTCTAAGTCCAAATAATTAAATTAATTAAAATCATGAAAGTTAGGATTTAATCCTACCTTTCTAGATTGAGTTTGTTCTTCATGGTTAGGAGTCAGTTTAGGCTTAGTTGGTTGAGAGATTCTCTCCAATTAGTTAGGCTCGTAAATTAGTGTGTTGTTGAGATATTTTCTCAACCATAGTGTCCAAGATAGACGTACTATCTTGAGACCAACTTCCTCATGTATTTATTTGTACTATTATCATTCTTTGTACATTGGATTGATTAATAATGAGAATATGAGGAATGCATTAAGGCTGACGCCTTTTCCGCCATGTCTGGTTTTTTTATATTTTTGCTATTTATTTTATGTGTGTTTTATTATTAGTGTGTTAAATTTCTACGACTTGTAGCTTTTTAAAATAAAATATTAAATTTAAATAATCATTAAAATAGGTTGATTTTGTTTGATAATTTATGTTTGGAAGTATGGGCTTGGACTATGCTTTAAATTTTATTTGTTTTTCTCTTTGGCTAAGACTTAGTTTTCTTGAGATTTAAGGAAATAGGTTAACCCATATGACCCCCTTGAGAACCACTCAAGAACCTAGGTTATTCTAGGTGGCGTTGTCCCCTTAAGAACCACTTAAGAATCTAGGTTATTCCAGATGGTGTCATTTTCCTTGAATAAAGGTGATGAGTCAGCCTATATTTGTTATTAGCAACCAGAGATGACTGTCCTCATGGCTGGTTTGACAACTAAATTATCATAAATTTTCCCACCTTTGATTTTTTGTTTGGAAGTTTGGAAGTTTAAATGAGATCCATAAAGCGCTGAACCATGCAATCTCTTTCGCAGCTAAGGTTGTTGTGGCCTCCTAAAATTATTAGAAGCAACCTTTCTAGTGCTGGATCTTTTACCCTTGGCGCTGGCTGAGATATTCATCCTTTGCCTAGAGAAGGGACATCGTCGACATTGGTGTAGATCCCATTTTTTTTGCCTTGTTGTTGTTCTCTTTGGCCATCATCGCCACTTTAAACTTGTGTCGGAGGCCTCACATCACCAAAGCCTGTGCTACTTTTGCGCAGATCTTATGCTGGTGTAAAATCTCCCCGAGTGTACAGATTTGTGAGAAGAACTTAAGCCATCCCCAATCTAGATATGCCTCCAGAAAAAAAGATGAAACCCATAATGTTGGATTAGATCAAACCCTACTTCATGGATCTAGGGGATTATTATATACACACTGAACCCCAAATTTTGATAAGAACTGGAAATTTCAGTTGCCTGGAAAAGAAATCGGAGAGCGAGTAGACGATTTCCAAGGTTGTAGACTCATGAGACAAAGAAATGATCCCCGTGACGAAAGAACTGGTGGATCATGACTTGGGCCCCCAATGGTTCGAAGATAATTCTTTCTAGTAAGATTGTTTTCCATCCTGTTTCTACTCTCTTGGAGAAGGAAAAAGAAGAATCTCAACCCCTATAAGCCCTGCCATTAGAAGGCTTATAGAATTTGATATGAAAGAAGGCTTGTTGGAAGAAATTGAGTTAGTAAGTGGTATTTTCTCCTAGTGTGACAATATAGATTCAAATGCTACAATTGCGACGAAGTTGGCCATATTTAGGCGCAATGCTATAAACTTTCACATGAGAAACCACCCTTTAGAAAAATTTGGAAGATGAAGGATTCAAAGAAGGTTGTAGTGGAAAAGAAATTGGAGGGCGAGCAGACAATTTTCAAGGTTCTAGACTTACATGACAAAGAAATGATCCCTGGGACAAAAGAAATGGTGGATCATGACTTCGGCCCCCAATGGTTCGACGATAATTCTCTCTGGTAAGTCTGTTATTCATCTCATTTCTACTCTTTTGGAGAGCGAAAAAGAAGAATGTCAACCTCTATAAGCCCCACCATTAGAAGTATATCCCCCTTTGCTTTGTGAGTTTCTTGATTGTGTAGAGTGGCTGTCTTCCCCCAAGCCTACTATACCCTTACAAGAAATAGTTGTCCCAATGGGAGCGAGAGTTAGGTGCTTGACTCCTCTGCTTTGTCAAGGAATTGCTTGAAAAGGTGGTTTTGAATGAGCACGGTAGCTCTTCTCCGCTGTCTTGTTCCATGTCTGAGACTTAAAAAGGAAGCATGGAAAACCCTCTTTAAAGTTTGATTACCACCTTCAACCTTGCTAGAAGCCTAAGGAGGATGGGGCAATTGTAAGAATTTTGGAGAAGACCCAGGGGCCACAAGTAATATGTAAATCCCACCTCTCCCTTGCTCAAATTCAGGGGTAGAAGGTCGTTTGATGTGGGAAATAGTCTAACATTTTTCAGGTCCTTGGAGCAAGGAATGGTCGTAGTAGGGTTATTCCATGGCTTGCTTATTATTTAATTCTTGTGGTATTGGGGATGCCTCAGAGTCTCTATCCCTTAAAAGGTTTCTCAAAGCATGTGCTCCAAATGTGATCATGATTGAAGAAATAATGTGCTCGGGTTCCAAGGTTGTGGAATCCATCTCGCCCAGATGGAAGGATTGGTCCTTTAGCTCCTAGGACTCTAGCTGGGATGTCAAGAGGGATCCTTACGACATGGAGTCCAAAACGTAAGGCCATCTCGTCTTCATCCCTTAATTTATGCTTCCTAGTGGAGCTGGATGAATGTGACATAGCAACAATTTTCTGTGTGATCAACATTTATTGCCCTTACTCTCACAAAAAGATTTATTGGGAAGGGCTTGCCATGTTGGGAATTCTTTCTAGTCCTAAAATTATTCTTCAGGGTGAACTCAATTTCACCCTCTCGTTAGAGAGAGGTATGGGGAGCTCATCCTTGTGGATGTCATTTAATTGGCTTTTTTTGGTTCCAAATTGACCCTTACTTAGAGAAATAGTAGAAAAGGTGAAGATAGTGTGTCAAAGCATCTTGAGGATACTTTCTCAAAGCATATAGATGGGTGTGAACGTATATGAAAACAATTCACAAGAAAAATAGCACACAAAATTTACGCTATTAAACCTTGTTGATTTCTCAAGGAAATATCCACTAGCAAGGTAAATAGGATTTTTTATTCGCAAGAGAATTATTTCATTCAAGCTTACATAATCCACACAACCTCTTCATCTCTCCGAATGATAAAAATGAAGTAGCTCTGTTACAATAGTTCGATAGCTATCTTTTGTTTCATATCACTGAATAGCCTCAACAATAATTACATTAGTAAAATTATTTTTACATTTCATTTTAACATCTTGTTGTCATATTTTAACAATCTGCACTTTGACAACAATTTTCCTAATATCTTTCCAAATTTCTATCACCTTTTCTACGAACTAAGAGGTGCAAGACACCATCGCAACTTCTCTATCAACACTGGTTTTGTAAATATGTCTACATGGTTTTCCCTAGTGTGAATCTTTCTAATATCTACTCCACCTCCATCGATAAACAATGTAAATTTGAAACGAGAATTGTACCGATTACCCTTTTTTTTGATGTAGCAAAAAAATCAACCGATTTTGAGAAGTGTTTCCAGAATGCATGTATTTTTTTTAGCATATTTTTTGACACTTAAATTTCTCATGTACATTATTTTTAAACTGTTAATGATTTTCCTGTTGATTTTGAAAAGTATGCAGCATCAACACCTTTTTTGAGAAGACTTATTTTTTGACTTTAATTTTTTTTTAATGTATCAAGTGTGGATAATTTTATTTTTTTGCATAGTTAAGAAAAAAGTGTTGATATTTTAAAGTTTCGGTCTTCTATATATTTATATATCGTTAATTAATATTTCAATCCACATCAAATAATTGTCACTAAAAAACAATAAATTTTAATAGTTGACGTAAAAATACACATTTTGAATATAGATATAACAAAAAATTACACATTAAAAAATGACATGTTAAATAAACGATTTTTATAGGAAAAAATTTAACAAAAAATGGTTAAAAAATAACATTTTTTATTAATTTCATGTCAAAATAATAATAAGCATAATTTTTTTTCAAAAAATAATGATTCACATAAAAATTAAAGTGAAAATCACATAATACAAATATTACACGTATAACAACAATAATTGAATACTGATTCTTCTAATAAATTCTCAAAGTTAAAACATTATAAGTATAATTAATTAATAGTTACAAAAAATGAGTTTGATTTCCAAACATAAATTTAATCAATAATATCACGTAATACATACTCTTCATCTCCTGGAGTTTCATCATTGTCTTCTTCCATAATATTTTCTGCTTCAGTTTGGTCATTTTCCTCTTCTGATGGATCTTTGATGTCTGTGAATCTCCCAATGTATGCCTTTCCAATCATTCCATCTAATGGTCGTTAAGTTCCTTTGCTCTTTTTGCCACACATGATTCATTAAAATCCTCTTTCCTCAAACCAACTTCTTGCATTGCATCTGAATGAAATTAAAGAGCATTAATTATTTGCTGAATAAATTTGCACTGTATCAGGTCTTTTTCAATGGCAATGCAATTTCTTCTTTTTTTGTAGGCAACATGCCAGTGTTGTACCTAATCATGAAGTACAAAAAAATAATGAAGTAAATTAGTATAAACACATAGAAATTAAAAAAGAAGATAATGAAATTCAATTTTATATAATAAAACTTACCTGAGCCTGAGAATAAATCCAAAACCCAATCTCCTTCATTTGGACATAAATCTATAAGATAGTTAATCAATGACTGTGATTTTTGTTAAATGTTAATTATATTTCCTTTTGCTTCTTTATCTTCATATGTTAGTTTTTTTACAATAATATCATGAACCAATACTTGGTCATGACTCTTTCCATCTCCCTGCTTCAGAAGCACATGCTTATAATTATCATCTTTTATCCAACATTTAACATGGATGAACTCACAATCACTTATAATTGGTTCATCCGCGGTTAATAAGATTTGAATTTTACATGTAACATGAAATAGTAAAAGTGTCTATGCCCAGGGCGGGGATGCTCGCCCGTGGCACAACAACCCCCTTCCTGCCATGGGGTCACTGTGCCTTAGGTCGGTGCACCCAATCATGGGCATGCATACCCACAACACAATGAGCGTGTAGGCAGACATGCCTGTTGTGCCGCGGGTGGGCACGCCCATAGCCGGGCTCGCCCACCTAACGCACAACGACATGCAAGCAGGCACACCCGCTCTGCCTCTAGCGAGCGCGCCCACACAAGGCACAATAAGGTGGGTGCACCCAACCGTGGGTGTGATTTTCATGCTGATTTTGAAAAGTGTTGATGCAACGTCAACCCTTTTTTTAGAAGACTTATTTTTTGACTTTAATTTTTTTTAATGTATTAAGTATGGATAATTATTTTGTAAATTTAACAATTTTTGAAGCAGTCATCTTCTTCATATTTTTTTTGTAGTGAGATCTTTATTTTTTTGCATAGTGAGAAAAAATGTCGATATTTTAATGTTTCAGTAGACTTCTATATATTTATATATTTTAATTAATATTTCAATGCACATCAAATAATTGTCACTAAAGAAAAATAATTTTTAACAATTGACATAAAAATACACATTTTAAATATAAATGTAACAAAAAATTACGCATTAAAAAATGACATATTAAACAAGTCCGCATAGCTAGCGTTTCTTGCTGCTTAGTTTAATTTTTAAATAGACTCTTCATTGAAACTATAAATAAGCTTATGGAAATAATTGACACTAGCCTTCCCATACAGTTAGTTAACTAAATACGTTTATTAACTAATTAGCCTTCCCATACAATTAGTTAACTAAATATGTTTATTAACTAATTAAACATATATTGCAAAGTCTATACAATTAGAGGTATTTTGTTATTTATAATTCTACATTGTGGGGTGGAAAATCCAATCCTATAGAACCTTTGTCTTTTATATCTAGTTCAAAAAAATTTGCTACATGTAAAGATTGTGAATCAATAGAGTTTAACGAGTTGTTTAATTACATAATTAGGACGCTGATTTGTTAATTAAAATTAGTGTAATTATGAAAATAGTAAATAAAAAAATAAAAAGAATTTTTTATTCACAATTAGTTGTTTTAAATAGAACAATATTATTATTTTATATATATATATATATATATATATATATATTATATATATATATATATCATTTATGTATGCAATTTAATGTTTATTTTAGGGATGTCATTGAACATAATAAAGCAACCCTTTTTTAGAAGACTTATTTTTGACTTTAATTTTTTAATGTATTAAGTATGGATAATTAGTTTGTAAATTTAACAATTTTTGAAGCAGTCATCTTTTTTTTTTGTAGTGAGATCTTTATTTTTTGCCATAGTGAAGAAAAAATGTTGATATTTAATGTTTCGTTAGACTTATATATATTTATATATTGTTAATTAATATTTAATGCACATCAAATAATTGTCACTAAAAAACAATAAATTTTAATAGTTGACGTAAAAATACACATTTTGAATATAGATATAACAAAAAATTACGCATTAAAAAATGACATGTTAAACAAGTCCGCATAGCTAGCGTTTCTTGCTGCTTAGTTTAATTTTTAAATAGACTCTTCATTGAAACTAGAAATAAGCTTATGGAAATAATTGACGCTAGCCTTCCCATAAAGTTAGTTAACTAAATAAGTTTATTAACTAACTAGCCTTCCCATACAATTAGTTAACTAAATATGTTTATTAACTAATTAAACATATATTGCAAAGTCTATTCAATTAGAGGTATTTTGTTATTTATAATTCTACATTGTGGGGATGAAAAATCCAATCCTATAGAACCTTTGTCTTTTATGTCTAGTTCAAAAAATTTCGCTACATTTAAAGATTGTGAATCAATAGAGTTTAACGAGTTGTTTAATTACATAATTAGGACGCTGATTTGTTAATTAAAATTAGTGTAATTATGAAAATAGTAAATAAAAAAATAAAAAGAATTTTTTATTCACAATTAGTTGTTTTAAATAGAACAATTATTATTATTTTACTCTATATATATATATATAAATTTAGAATATATCATTTATGTATGCAATTTAATGTTTATTTTAGGGATGTCATTCAACATAATAAAGCATGGACCATGAATGCATCGGGTTCCTTACATCTATCTATATTTATTTTTATATATTTTTTAAAACTAACAGTTTTAAGTTACATTAGATAAAGACAACCAAAAGAAGATTAAATGGCATCTTTAATCTCATCTAATTAGAATTTGTACCTACTTTTCTCATCTAACTAGAAATTTTACCTATTTTTGTTTTGTCCATGCAACCATTATCCTTATGATAAGCACACTCTTCTAGAGAAAATATATACACGTGAAATACAGTATTGGATCTATTGAATCATGGGCTATTCCATTCAGGTAGGGTTGGAATTTGGATTCTTCTTGACCCAATAGACATTTTTTTTGTTATGAGTTTTCATTGCCTGGTCAAGGAACGTTATGTTTAAAATTTTACTTTTCAAGAGTGATGCATTGAGAATAAATCAACTCTTCACCAATAAAATTTGATGAAAAAATCACTTTTCAATAATACAATTATATTAAAAAATTTAACATATTTATCATTAGAGATGGTTACTTTTGTCATTGTTACCTTGCCAGGAAACAAAGTTCAAATCCTTGGTGTATTTAAGTGCACCTTCCACAGGAAAAAAATGGTTTTTATGCTAATGGAACTTAGGGATTCTATGAAATTTTCAACTTTTATATACAAAATATCTCCATATGCAATCTTAGTCATAAATTACAATGAGATTATTTTACTTTTGCCTCACATTTTTTATAGGAGTCCTTGTAGATTGTGACTTTATTCAACAAGTACTACATGCAGTGAGGTTTATAGTGATGGAATTGGGCATCGATGAAGGAGAAGGCTATTCATCAGGGAACAAAACTATGCCCATGCATTTATTCAATTATGCTTCAGATATTACATCTTAGCATAAACTTAATGCAATGTAAATCTATAAGTTCAAACACCCTTAACGTAAGATTCAACATTGAAGGAATAGTATATTGATACCATCTTTAAAAATAATTGGATTCGACCGGACATCAATCATTGTAAGGGAAAATGCTATAGTAAATAAGGTTTAAATCCATGAAGGTTATTACCAAAACTGAAACATTATTGTATATTGTCTAAATCTTGGAAACTTATTACTAACACTGAAACATTACTGTCTATTTTCTAAATTTTGGAAGTTTATTATTAACATTGAAACGTTGTCTAAATCCTTGCCTAAAATATTAGCTGATTTAATAACGACAAAAAATAAATTATATGCTATTGGGCTTTAATTGAGCAGCGGCTGTATATGCCCATTGTTTGATTTTGCCAGAGTCAAAATCGAATAGTGGACATATACAACCACCACTCAATACAACCCAATAACATATAATTTATTTGTTGCCTTTAATAATTTCATTATTTCTCATTTATTCATAAATTGTTCCATAAGCCTATGTTTAGATTTGTTATGGCATATTTAACAACTTTATTATTTACTTCATTCATTCATACACTACTCCATAAGACAATGCATATTAATAAATATGTTGTAGCACTGATTCAAGTTTAGTGCCACTATTTTAATGTCGAAACCTTTTATATGTTCAATGAATATTTCATGTGTTAAGGGTTGTGACCTTCATACTTCTTGGTGGACGCCTTGTTTCCAGTTTCACAGCATGGGCTCCTTCAAGCCCTGCAAGTAACATACCATGTCGATGATGTCCAGATTTTATGTACTCCACAAGACCTCTGGTTCGCCAGTTCGGTAAGGATTTTCGTTCTACAAGGACCATGCCTTTGAAGTCCTTGGGCTTAACATATCATGTCGACGATGTACAGATTTTATGTACTCCACAAAACCTCTGGTTCGCCATTCGGTAAGGAGTTTCGTTCTACAAGGACCATGCCTTTGAGGTCCTTGGGCTTAACATATCATGTCGACCATGTCCAGATTTTATGTACTCCACAAGACCTACTTTGCAGCAATTGAGTAATGGGTTACAGAACACAAATTTCAAACAACCGTGTAGTTCAGGGGTGCTAAGTCAGTCACCTTAAGGGCCAGGCCACACCATATTCTCCGGGATAGTACTGTACCCATAGAGCCAGGCTTGACTAAAATGTCTCCGAGGCATTTAATAAGTTATCAGTCGGATTATTACATTCTATCAATATTTCTGGACTTTGCCTTCAACAGGACCTGCCCACTATGCCCAGTGCCCTCTGATCTGTGTAGTTCTCGCCGCAATTTAGAAGACATTTCGTTAAAGCATTAATTCCGAAAAACGAAAAGACCAGAAACCGAAAAGGAATTCTTCACAAGAGTCCATTTTCTTAACCCTCCCCATACACGGGTTGCCTGTATTAAAATTTTATGCATTCGAGATATGACATGGATCGAATTCTCATTATTGGTCCAGGTTCACCTTTTGTCATGGTCGTGATGGGAAGTTTGACGTGCAACTTCAATGTCACCATACAACACATTGAAATTTTGGAATAAGGCACAATAAAATGTCAATTAATACTGCATCGACATGGAGGCCAATTTAGTGTCTGGATGGAGGACGACTGACTGCACCTGAGCACAAATCTCAAATCTGTCAGACGGACGACTGAGAAATGTGGACACTATTTCTCCAGCTCACAAGCCAACCGATGATTAAAGATGCATCACTATGATTACACAATAAGAGAAAATAACACACAGCCAATGAAACCCATGATAAATAAAATAAAATATTTTAAAAAAATAAGTTTAATTGTTTGCCTAATGTTTACTTAGGAAATAGAACTTTAATTTTTGGTCAACCCAGGAACTAATGCGCAGTGAATGTAATATCCAATACTTTATACCCTGCGCAGCAGGGTATTATAAAAACAATTTTATAGGAAAATATTAAAAAATGGTTAAAAATAACCATTTTTTTTTTTAATGAATTTCATGTCAAATAATAATAATAATTATTATATATATTAATATAATAATAATATTCACATAAAAATTAAAGTGAAAATTTCATAATACAAATATTAAACATATGACAATAATAATTGAATACTTATTCTTTTCATTAATTTTCAAAGTCAAAACATTTTTTTCCAAGGGGGAAGATGCACCCCGCTGAAGAATCAACATTTACATATAATCGCCGAGGCGAGCAGATACAACAGCCGGAGCTGCGAAGCGAAATTGGAAACGACGCTGCAGAGCAACGTGTCAGATCCTTCACATCACTCACAATATACAGACATACATTCTCAATGAATCCTTCACATCACTCACAATATACAGACATACATTCTCAATGAAACATATACAGACATACATTCTCAATGAAACATTATAAGCTGCCCCGCAACGCCACATAATGAGAATCGATCACGGGTGGGGCGAAATTGGAAACGGTGCTGCAGAGCAGCGTGTCAGATCCTTCACATCACTCACAATATACAGACATACATTCACAATGAAACATTATAAGCTGCTGCGCAACGCCACATAATGAGAATCGATCACGGGTGGGGAGCGAGAAAGTCGACTGCCCCAACCACGTGAACTGTGCACTCATGTGCTCAAAGTCAAAACATTATAACTATAATTAATTAATATTTACAAAAAATGAGTTTGATTTCCAAACATAATTTAATTTAATAAATAATATCACTTAATCCATACTCCTCATCTTCTAGAGTTTCATCATTGTCTTATTCCATAATATTTTTTGCTTCAATTTGGTCATTTTCTTTTTCTAATGGATCTTTGGTGTTTGCAAATCTCTTAATGTACGCCTTTCCAATCATTCCATCGTATGATGGTTAAGGTTCCTTTGCCCTTTTTGCCACACGTGATTCATTAAAATCCTCTTTCCTGAAACCAACTTTTTGCATTGCATCTGAAAGAAATTAAAGATTATTAATTCTTTGCTAAATAAAACGGCAATGCAATTTCTTCTTTTTTGTAAGCAACAAATTAGTGTTGTACCTAATAATCAAGTACAAAAGAAATAATAATGAAACAAATTAGTATAAACACATTAAAAAAAGAAAAGAAAAAAGATAATGAAATTCAATTTTATATAATAAATATTGCATGAGGTTGAGAATAAATCCAAAACCCATTCTCTTTCATTTAGACATAAATCTATAAAATCGTTAAATAAATAAATATAAACAATAACTAAAAATAATATAAATAAACATATATCATTTAACATTTAATACTAAGACAAACAGGGATATTGAAATAATTTAAAGTTTAAATAATTTTTTATTATATTTTGATTTTAAGTAATTTTGGAGAGTCAATGTTCAAAAAGTGAATGGATAGATTGATATGCATGATCAAGTGGATTACTAGATTTTTAAACATATTTGTTCAAGTTAACATGTTAACATGTTTCTTGGTATTATAATTTCGGTATTAGGGGAATTAAATCTATTAGTAACTTCCACTTGACTAATTGTTTTTTTACTTGTTTTTGAATGTTTATAAAAAATAACACTGGTGAACTGAAATTTATCCTAGTTTCATTTGTTTATGGAAGATAAAACTCTGAATGGAGAGAAATTAATCCCACTTGCTTCCACTTCAGTTATTGATTTTTTTTTCCAGGAAAAATAACCAAAACAACTTAGGTGTTTACATTGACATAGAGTTATATGGAGAGATAAAAAAATCATTCCACTTCATTCAGTGTTGTTTGATTTTTAAAAGAAATTGATCTTATCAAAAGAAAACAGTTTTATTTTATGAAATTAAAAACACTAATTAACTTAATTTTACGAAATGTTTGACCAATTAAGTACCAATATTACCAATATTAAACTCAAACTCGGAGAAAGCTAAATCCAATCCATTTATATATGAGAAAAAAAAATGTAATTATCTGAAGCTTATCCACGTAATAAGTTATTAACTCGTAGCTTTTTACAATAAAATATTAAATTTACATAATTATTAAAATATGTTGAACTTGTTTGATAATTTATATTTACAAGTATGGTTTTAGATAGCTTGCATTCGTTTTAATATTTGTTGTTTTATTTTAACCATTTTTATTTTGACAACAATTTTACTAATATCTTTTAAATTTTTATCACTTTTTTTACGAACTAAGAGAGTCAAGACACCATCGCAACTTCTTTATCAATATTGGTTTTGTAAATATGTCTACACGTTTTTCCCGAGTGTGAATCTTTCTGAGATATACTCCACTTCCATGGATAGACAATGTAAACTTTGAAACGGGAACTGTATTGATTACCAATTTTTTTTTTTTAAGTAGCAAAAATTCACCGGATTTTGGAAGTGTTGATATATATATATATATATATTATATATTTATATATATCTTAGCATATTTTTGACACTTTAAATTTCTTATGTACATTATTTTTAACATGTAGTGATTTTCATGATGGTTTTGTAAAGTGTTGATGCAATGTCAACCCCTTTTTTAGAAGACTTATGTTTTGACTTTAAAATTTTTAATATATTAAGTGTGGATAATTCTTTTCTAAATTTAACAATTTTTGAAAGTCATCTTCTTCATTTTTTTGTTTTGTTTTTGTTTTTATTTTTTTTGTAATGGGATCTTTATTTTTTTGCATAGTCAAGAAAAAAGTTGCTATTTTAAAGTTTCTGTGTTCTATATATTTATGTATCGTTAATTAATATTTCAATCCATATCAAATAATTGTCACTAAAAAACAATAATTTTTAACAGTTGACATAAAAATACACATTTTGAATATAGATATAACAAAAAATTACACATTCAAAAATGACATGTCAAATAAACAATTTTTATAGGAAAAATTTGACAAAAAATGTTTAAATTAATTATTTATTTTTATTATTATGTTTTTATTATTTATTATTATTATTATTTTTATTTTTTTAATGATTTCATATCAATGAATATCAAAAAATTGTCACAAAAAAACAATATTTTTACAGTTGACATAAAAATACACATTTTGAATATAGATATAACAAAAAACTACACATTAAAAAATGACATGTCAAATAAACAACTTTTATAGGAAAAATTTAACAAAAAATGTTTAAAATAACATTTTTTTTTATGAATTTCATGTCAAAAAATAATGATTCACATAAAATTTAAAGTGAAAATCACATAATACAAATACTAAACATATAACAATATTAATTGAATACTTATTCTTCTCGTAAAATCTCAAAGTCAAAACATTATAAGTATAATTAATTAATAGTTACAAAAAATGAGTTTGGTTTCCAAACATAACTTAAATTTAATCAATAATATCATGTAATCCATACTCTTCATCTTCTAGAGTTTTATCATTGTCTTCTTCCATAATATTTTCTGCTTTAGTTTGGTCATTTTGCTCTTCTCATGGATCTTATCTTCTTCATATTTTTTTTGTTTTGTTTTTTTTTTTGTATTGAAATCTTTATTTTTTTTGCATATTTAAGAAAAAAAATGTCGATATTTTAAAATTTCAGTCTTCTATATATTTATATATCGTTAATTAATATTCAATGCACATCAAATAATTATCATTAAAAAACAATAATTTTTAACAATTGACACAAAAATACACATTTTGAATATAGATATAACAAAAAAATTACAGATTCAAAAACGACATGTCAAATAAACAATTTTTATAGGAAAACTTTAACAAAAAATGGTTAAAAAATAACATTTTTTATGAGTGTCATGTCAAAAAAATAATAATAATCATAGTTTTTTTTTCAAAAAATAATGATTCGCATAAAAAATAAAATGAAAATCACATAATACAAATATTAAACATATAACAATGATAAATGAATACTTATTCTTTTCATAAAATCTCAAAGTCAAAACATTATAAGTATAATTAATTAATAGTTACAAAAAATGACCTTGATTTCCGCACATAGCTTAAATTTAATCAATAATATCACGTAATCCATACTCTTCATGCTCTAAAGTTTCATCATTGTCTTTTTCCATAATATTTTTTGCTTCAGTTTGGTCATTTTGCTCTTCTGATGGATCTTTGATGTCTGCGAATTTCCCAATGTACGTCTTTCCAATCATTCCATCTAATGGTATTTAAGGTTCCTTTGCCCTTTTTGCCACACATGATTCATTAAAATCCCCTTTCCTCAAACCAACTTCTTACAATGCATCCGAAAGAAATTGAAGAGCATTGATTCTTTGCCGAATAAATTTGCACTGTACTAGGTCTTTTTCAATGGCAATGCAATTTCTTTGTTTTTGTAGGCAACATGCTAGTGTTGTACCTAATCATCAAGTACAAAATAAATTATGAAGTATATTAGTATATTAGTATAAACACATAAAAAAATAAAAAATAAGATAATGAAATTCAATTTTATATAATAAAACTTACTTGAGCTTGAGAATAAATACAAAACCTAATCTCCTTTATTTGGACATAAATCTATAAGATAGTTAATCAATGACTGTGGTTTTTGATAAATGTTAATTATTTCTCCTTTTGCTTTATCTTCATATGCTAGTTTTTTTACAACAATATCATGAACCAATACTTGACTATGACTCTTTCTATCAACCTGATTCAGAAGCACATGCTTATAGCTATCATCTTTTGTCCAACATTCAACATGGATGAACTCACAATCACTTATAATTGGTTCATCTTTGCGGTTAATAAGATTTTAATTTTGCATGTACATGAAATAGTAAAAGTGTTTATGCCTTGGCCAGGTGCGCCCGCCGGCGGCACAACGACCCCCTTCCTGCCATGGGGCTGCTGTGCCTTGGGCGGGTGCACCCAGCAATGGGCGTGCCAACCTATGCCACAACGAGCGTGCAGGAAGACGTGCAGGCATGTACGCTTGCTCTGCATCCTTCAGGCACGCCCACACAACGCATAGGAAGGCGGGTGCGCCCAACTGTGGGCGTGCTTGCCTGTGACACAACAGACGTGGCTTCCTACATGCCCATTGTGCTACAGGAGGGCACGCCCACGGCTGAGTGAGCCCGCCTAAGGAAAAACAACACCCTAGCAGGTAGGGGGCAACTATGTTCTAGGCAGACATGCCCACCGGCAACACAACAACCCCTTGGCATGATGGGGGTCAAGTTCGAGAATCAACCTCTAGCAGGAAAGGGGGTTAATTCTCAGAATTGAGAATCGCCCACTAGATGGCAAGCCAATTTTTAGAATCTCCCCCTCCTACCTGATAGGGGGCCACTATGCCTTGGGCGAGCATGCCCAACCGTGAGTGTGTCCGTCTGCGGCACAGCAGGTGTGCAGGCATACATGCCCACTATGCCGAAGGCAGGCACGCCCACGGCTGAGCGCGCCCGCTCGCCTAAGGCACAAGAAGTTTGTGCCTTGGGCGGGTGCGCCAGACCTTTAGCACACACACCAATTATGTTGCAGGTGGGAACACCCACAAACGAGTGTGCCCACACAAGGCACAAATAGTGTCTATGTGCATGCCCACTCGCTGCACAACTGGCGTGCCTTCTTGCACACCCACTATGCCCCCAACGAGCACGCTCGTCTAAGGCGCAATGACTGCTTGATAGGCAGGGGATCGATTCTTAGAATCAACGCCGTGTCAGGTAGGTGATTGCCCACTTGAGGCACAACGACCCTCTAGCAGATAGGGGGTTTATTCTCATAATCGAACTCCTGCCTGTTAGGGGGCTGTTGTGCCCTAGGCAGACGTGACCCCCTGGTAGGAAGGGGGATCAACCCCCTACCTGCTAGGGGCCATTGTTCTCCAAGCGGGCGTGCCCACCGGTGGTAGGGGCTGATTCTTAGAATCAGCCTCCTGGCGGGCAGGGGCTAATTCTCAGAATCGACCCCCACACCTGGCCGTGGGTATGCCCGCCCACGGCACATCAAACTCTCCTTCCTGCATGCTTGTTGTGCTGCAGGCGAGCACATCCACGCAAGGCACAACGGTCCCCTAGCAGGCAAGGATCATTCTAAGAATCACTCCCCTGCTTGCCAAGGAGTTGTTGTGTCTCTAGTGGGCGGGACCGCACAAGGCACATCGACCCCCTGTCTGCCATGGGATCAATGTGCCTTGAGCAGGCATGCCTACCTGCAACACAATGGGTGTGCCTGCCTACTTTCCTATTGTGCCTTGGGTGAGCGCACCCGGCCGTGGGCATGCCCGCCCGCGACACAACGAGAATGCAAACAGGAACATCTATTGTGCCACTCGCGGACACGCCCACCTAAGGAGAAGGTATTTCCTGTGCCTTAGGCAGGCGCACCTGGTCGTGGGCATCCCCGCCCAAGATGCAGTAGGTGTGCAGGCAGGCACACCCGTTATGTTGTGCCTACATGTCTGCTGTGCCGCGGGCGGGCGTGCACGTCCGTGGGTGTGCCCACCCGTGGCATGCGTGTCATGGCCCCAAATCGTTTTTCCCGTTTGGAGTGTTGTGCGACCGACTAAACATTCATACTTAGTTTTTTTCTTCATGTTTTCTAGACTATGCCTGCAAACATCAACTTTACTTTTCTCCATTATTAGTTATGTGTGAAATAATCATAACATTACAATAATACCAACAATGCTCAGCAAGACCAACACGATATGAAAAAAATTATAATTTCATTTATAAAATTCAATGTACAATTTACAATTGTTACAAAGGGGAGGCCAGTTCATCGAACTTGGCCTCTACTCGATTTTTGCAATCCACAAATGTGTTGCCCAACATCGACCCTACCTGCACCTCTACACAACTCTTGGCACACTGCCCACACCTTTATTGGTCTGTGACACCCACCTGGAGCTTTGTCGCAATGTCTACCCACTGTCACAACACTCTAATGTGTTGCTCCCGCAACTTGGGTCTATGGTCTGTAGGAACGACATCTTCCCAACCCACCGTTATACATAACACCGTAGCACTTTTTTACCTAGTCTTCCTGCCCTGCGGGCCCATCTCGGCACCTTCGCACTGTACTTCCAATTTTCTGTTTCGCCAAACTCTCCAACTCTTCACACTACGAACTTCGTTGGGTTGTTCAATGCCTCTCCTCTGACTCGCCCAACTCTCATATATACGCGCTCAGCTTGTTGAAGTAATTTAGGGTCGCGACCCTTTTTTCTGTCAGCCCACCAAGCTGACCCATCGTATTGCCAACTGCTTCCATACGTCGTCTCGCTCATATAAGTTCGTCCTCCACCATCGCACTTCTCCACTCGTCGCACCTCTTTAACACTTAGTCGAATTTATTTCTTGTCGCACTCGGTTATATGCGTGTCGGGTGTGCACCCTCATCACACTTCGCCAACCGCATCACCAAGTCTTTCCCATGTTGATTCGCCTGGGCGCGCGCCTGCCGGAATGCCCATGTTGGGTCACTCGGTCGTGCCCACCCATCGCATCTGAGTCACACTTGCCCATCGTACATGGGTCATCAAGTTGCACTCGTGTCACATTTTGCCTATGTGCACCCCTGAGGGGCACCTGACTCACTCGAGGGCGATGATGCCGACTCGGGGTCCTGAAATGCTTCCCCACCATGAGTCATTGTCGTCTGCGACAATCCTATCGACCGCATCAACCCATCATTAAACTCAACAATCTCCTTCTTCCATCTCCACAACGAATCCTCTGTTTCCCAATCACTCTCCTCCAGTTCGTCCTTCCATCGAACAAGGAACTCCCTTCATGGAGCACTCCGAACACTTGTAGTCCTAAGATCGAAGATCTTGTCAAAAATCAAGTGTGGTCTGTCCACAATCATGGTTGATCCTCTTGGTGGTGTTGTCCTCTTAGGATGATGTGTATCACGTCTACATATCTTGAGCTGACTCATATGGAACATAATAGTTTTTGAACACATGTGGTTTGGAAGCTCCAACTCATAAGCAGCTTTCCCAACTTGCTTCTTCACCCGGAATGGCCC
>APFE030057966.1:3239-14555 GCA_000404065.3 Pinus taeda
AGCGACCCCACCAACTGTCGATAAATAGTGGCATCCACTACCTCCGCTGAAGTAGCATCCTCCTTCCTCCAACCTCCAAGAAGAGGAGTATCAACAGGCTTGCAACCATGCATGTTGAACTTCTCCAGTATCTCCCGGACATACTTACCCTGAGAAACAAATAGTCCATCACTGCGCTGCCAAATTTCCAATCCCAGGAAATAATGAAGGAGGCCCAAGTCCTTCATCTCAAATTCCTGAGCAAGATCCTCCTTGCATGAAAGTATCAACAACTCATCTCCCGTTCGAATCAACTCATCTACATAAAGTACAATGATAAGCAACTTACCCTCCACCACTATCTGGTATAGGTTAGGATCCACCTCACTCTTGGAGAATCCAAGTCCGGTGAAATAGTTGTCTATCTGTGTGTACCAAGCACGAGGTGCTTGTTTCAACCCATACAACGCTCTCTTGAGCTTGGACACATGCAACTCGCTATTGAATATCTCGAAACCTTCGGGCTGCTCTATGTACACTTCCTCCTTAATGACTCCATTGAGGAATGCAATCTTCACATCCATCTGATGAATGTGCCACCCCATCTGCGCTGAGAGAGCAAGAATCGTCCGTATGGAAGAATACCTTGCGACAGGTGAAAAGGTCTCCTCATAATCGATCCCCTCTATCTATGAGAATCCTCGGGCAACAAATATTGCCTTGTACTTCTCCACACTCCTGTCATTTTCCTGCTTCACTTTGTAGATCCATCTCGAACCCACCATTGATTTCCCCTCTGGTCTTGGGACAATCTCCCATGCATTGTTTCTGACAATCGAATCATACTCTTCCACCATGGCATCTACCCATGCGAGATCCTCCATGGCTTCCTCGAAGAGGATGGCTTCGTCACGACACATTTGCTCACAAGAGCCATGTATCCAGTGTACCGATTAGGTGACTGTCTCTGCCTGCGCAGTGCTGTAGGTGGTCCTACAACCTTCTTTGCATCTTGAGCCAGTCGCTCAACTTCTATAGTGCGCTTCCGCCCTTTGATGGTTGGTTCTACATGAGTGGTCTCTTCCACTCCATGAACTTCATCTTGTGGCTGATCCACATCCTAAAGCTCATCCTTAGGAACTAATAGCTCCTCATCTGCATGCAAGTGTGGCTCCCTCTCAAGCGAACACTTCATGGCTTTCTCCTCCTAAAATTTTATATCTCGTCGCACAACAGTCTTGCGACTGTCTGGTAAATACACACGATAGTTGTGGGGTGTATCAATGTACCCCACAAATATCCCAACCTTTGCGGTCGGCTCCAACTTCTTCTTGGCATCCTTCGTCACATGCATGTAAACAAGAGAACCAAAAATCCTCAAATGGGAAATATTAGGCCTCTTACCAGAATAAACCTCCTCGGGTGTACTCATGCCAGGTATCTTGTGAGGACAACGGTTCTACACATATACTGCAGTATTGCATGCCTCCGCCCACAAGTGAAGGGGTAGGCTCTGATCATGCAACATCGCCCGTGCAACACCCACGATCATTCTATTCTTCCGCTCAGCAACCCCGTTCTGTTGTGGGTTATGGGGAGCTATGAGCTCTCCTCGAATCTCTTCTGCGCTACAAAAATCCTTGAACTCGCTAGAGATGAATTCACCACCATTGTCGCTCCTAAGAGCCTTCATCTTCTCCCCTAATTCCTTCTCAACCAGTGCTTTGAACTCACAGAACTTTGAGTATGTCTCGCTCTTCTTCTGCATGAAAAAGATCCAACACTTTTGGGAGAAATCATCAATAAAGATCATGTAGTACATGTGCTTTGCTGTCGAAGCTACTGAGAAAGGTCTACACACGTCTGTGTGAATTCTCTCAAGGATCGTCGTGGCGCGACTATCCTTCTCGCGAAAGGTGGCTTTCACAAATTTTCCCAAAATACACCCCTTGCACTGATCTGACTATGCAAGAGTGCCTTTAGGAAGCCCAGTAGAGATCTTCTACAGTATCTTCAAGGCTCCATGGTGAAGGTGGCCCAATCTCTGGTGCCACAGCTCGCCATCATCCCGGCTCACCACTCCTTCTGCCTTGCATGCCATTGCTGAGCAGCCATCTACATGCAGCTGATAAAGGTTCTTGACTCGAACCCCTATCTTCCGGGTTTCTCCAGTTGTCTTGTTGCGCAGGAAAGCCTTTCCCTCGTTGAAAACAATATCATATCCCTTGTCTTCTAACATCGCACAGAGATAAGATTCTTCTTCAATCCTGGAACATGCATCACTTCCTTCAATACGAAGGGTTTACTAGACTCCCTCTCAAAAGAAATGGTATCGATATCGGTCGCACTATATCTACCATCATCGCCCATCTCGATGTGCACTCCAAGATCTTTCTCATCCAGATGAGAAAACAAATCTCGATCTCCTGTCATGTGAAAAGACGCACCACTGTCTAAGAACCATACCGACCCATCACACTTGATACCAAGCATGCAATCAGTGAAAAATCCAGCTCAAACTGCGAGGCTAAGGCCTCTCCCTCTGCAAATCCAACAGCTTGCTTATTTTTCTTCTTCTGCGAACAATTTGTGGCATAGTGTCCATGCTGGTGACAGTGAAAGAACTTCAACTTGGACACGTCTTGCTTCTTGCCTTTCGCACCGGAATGAGAAGATTTCTTGTTCTTCCCCTTCTTTCTTTTGGCAGCCAAAGTGCAATTTTCTTCATCGGATGCCTTTGATGAAGATTCGTCCCTGGTATTCTACCTGATATCCTCTTGCACAAGATCCGACCAAAGTCTCTCCCATCTTGGCAATTTCTCCCGACCATTGACAGAGTCCTGATAGGAATGTAAACTCTTTGGAAGACCAAGGAGAGCCAAGCTCACCAAGTCATCATCATCAACAATCACCCCCACACTTCCCAGCTCATCCCGACATTGAGTGAACTTTGTGAGATACTTGGGCATACTGTCTCCTTTCTCAGATTTGATGTTTCTGAGTTTATCCTTGAGCGCCAACTTCCTCTGGTTGCTCTTGCTTTGGAATAGATCTGTCAACGCTTTCCACATCAAGTATGGAGAAGCCTTTCAATGGAGGCTAGACACAATGTGATCCCTCACGCCCTCCAACAAAATCCTTCGACACTTTGCTGTCTTCTTTTGCCAAACCTCAACTTGAGCAGCATCAGTAAGTTTTGGGACATCCGCATCTATGAACTCCTTCAACCCATTATCATCTAACACCACCTCCATCCTGTCCTTCCATGCAATATAGTTCAAGCTGCCCTCAAGGGCATACTCCAATCGCAATTCGTTGAAAGACATTTCAACTTTGACACCAAGAAAACACTGCTGCAAATTCGAATTCCACTAACTCAAAACTCAACCACTTCTAATCTAAAATTCGTGAGAACAAAGTATTTCTCGTGCAAAGATGGACTGTATGGGCATTCACTGGATATCTCACCTTCCAAAAGAAGGATGAATCCAGAGGCTACTTGGCCTGATTACAGACTCTGCCTGAAGAAATAAAACGTAAACACTTTCTGAATAATAGATCCGATAATCAACTTCACTTTGATATCATGTAGAAATATCTTCTACAAATCAACCAACTCTGATACCATGTAGAAACATTGAATAATATGACACTTATTCATAGAGATTATCTTGATTATACACTATTCGCGGAATCATGCATAATACATAACCTCCTCTACATTGATCACCAATTTTGCAGTATTAAGAAACAATCACATGCACACATTGAAGCATCAATCACACATATCAACACAGTATGTACTCAGGGAAAGCATAAAGCTGAAAACCCCACAACTATCAGTATATTATATTGATTGAGAACATGTAACAATACATAATACAATACTCCTCACAAGTACTCAGTACTATCTCCACCTGTTACACACAAACTAGCTTAGATCTGAATCAATCACTGGCTCAAATCTCCTCTGCTGCTTGCCTGCCTCCACTGCGCAATCCTACATAGAGAATGGATGAGAATGGCTGAACCAAACTCATATTTCCCTTGTGTAACACTACGCAATCCTCATTGGAAACTCAATCCCATTGATTGTGCAAATCACATGTACAACTATAGTCACAACTGACAGTTGTCTTGCCCTTTCACTCATCTCTAACACTTGTCTCCATTGAACTGTCCATGCACTGAGTTAACCGATGTATTCCTCAGTTGATTCATGAGTTAATAATTAGTGAATTAATTAATAACTAATTCACATCACTCAACACTAGTGTATTTTTTATTTAGACTAAATACAACTAGTTCAACTAAGTCAAACTGAACACAACTCCATCAACTCCTAATCCAACTCCACAGAACTCAATCACTGAAGTCCTCCATGCAATAGCTCAAGTTAACCCATAAGAAACACGTATTTCCTTCTGGCAGTTGCATGTGCCACATCTGTAGCTCGAACTGAAGTGCTCCAAGAGAATAAGATAATGTTTATAGTCCAAATATTATTAAGAGCTAATAATATTCGACTATTCTATTTTTAGCCTAGCAGTCTAAAAATAGACTCTACCCATATGTCTAAAAAGAGAGGTCCATCTATTTTTACCAACATGACCAATCATCCACAAATAGCATCCTACAACTCATAGACCATGATCCATATGTCTAAAAATAGACTTTGCACCAAAAAAAGCCAGCAGGCCCACTTAGTGAAGGCAACTTCTTTTCACTAAGCTCCATCATCTTGTTACATTCTCAACATATGGTACATACGAACAAAGGGAGTGAAGCTTCAGGGCTTCACAGATGCAGATTGGGTAAGGAGTCCATCAGACTGGAAGAGCACTTCAGGAGGAATCTTCAACCTTGGTTCAACTATAATTTCTTGGTATAGCAGGAAACAGAGATCAATTGCACTTAGCTTAGCAGAGGCTGAATACATGGCTTCCAGTCAGGCAGCATGTGAGGCCATTTGGATGCAAAAGATTCTAGTTGGATTGTTTAGTCAGAGGATGGATCCAACTGTGATTTATTGCGATAATCAAAGTTGTATCAAACTCTTTGAGAATCCAGTATTTCATGATAGGTCCAAGCACATCGATATCCGGTATCATCATCTTCGAGACTGTGTGGTGAAGAGGTTCATGTTGTTGCTATATGTTTCAATCGAGGAATAGGATGCAGATATTTTGACTAAGGCATTGTCAAAATGCAAGTTCGAGTTCCATAGAGATAGGATTGGGGTGACCGATAATCCCTTTCTTGTTGAGAGGGAGTGTTGAAAATAGCAACAAGAAATGTTAAAAATAGAAGTGCTAAAAATAGCACTGTTGTAAATAACATTTTGGGATATATTCCAATTTTAGTTAGTCCCTGAACTAAAATTGAGAATTAAAATTCGAGTTTGATTTTAGCAGTTGTTTGAAAAATAATTAATTAATTCGTCTTGAGTTAATTAGTTGGAGAAAATCAAACATGAAGTCTATGTGAAGACATGCAACAGTTTCCCCTTTGATTGAGGAAGTTATCACTTGATTAAGGAGATCAGGATGAGTTGTACTTTGAGTTGTAATTAGTTAGCTTAGTTAATTGAGTTAAGTCCAGTTAGATTAGTTCCAACAGTTTGTTGAGTTGATTGTGAGTTTAGTTAGTTAACGAATGCATGCATGTAATTACTGCACTTTAGATAATTGAATATTCTCTCAGAAATAACTAATGCATGTCAGTTCAGTCAAAGGCCCAATTGAGATTAGATGATGGGATAGTGTACTATCAGTTGCAGGAATATTCCATTGAGGATATCTCTTGCATGCAGAAGGAATTCATTCTTTGTAGATTGCGCAGTTACTTCTGAGTTTGGTGAGTTGTGTGAGAGAGGAATTCACATAGGTGGCCGCCAGAGGACCTAGGAGAAACTGCACAAGGAAATAGGAGGCTTGGAGGATTGGAGGAAGGCATATGTTGTGTCTATTCAGTCTATGAGCATCATTGAGGGATTGTACTGAGAGTTGGATAGCTTGAGAGCTAAAGCTTTGTGTAATCCAGACATATTTCCACTTGTATGAGAATACAGAGATCGGGGTTTTTAGGTGAGGCTTTCCCCAGAGTATTCTTCTATGTTCATGTGTGATTGATTTCTCATTCTCTGTTATATGTGTTCTATTTGATCTTTCTCAAAATTGATTAAGCTTCCGCAAGTTTGTTTGTAGAAGTAGATCAAGTATTTTGCTTTAGTATATTGCATTATCAGGTTATCTACAGTGGGAAATTCTACAAAAAAACACTCTCGAGCCCTAGAAGGTTGTGGGTTGAGTTACTAGTTCCTGGGGCCCTGGACAACTTGCGTACAGACTAATCTAGATGGTTTTACTAATGTCTAGCAGTGGGGTGGAATCAATGGTTGAGGGTTGAGCTGGTTTGGCCTCTAGAATCCATATTTTTGTTTGTCTTGGTTTATTCCATGAGATCCCACATTCATGCTTGGAATATGCCATGAGGGTGATTAATTGAAAGAAAGATTTGGTTCAACCTAATCTATGGTCGGGTGGTATGTGGAAGTCCTTGATTTGGCTGGTATTTTCCTCTGTTAATATGAAACATTTCCTTATTGTGATCTATGAGTACATGTATTGATTATGATGGTAATATTATGGTTGTTCTGCCATGGTTTATATGTTGGTTATTTTTCTGGTTATATGATGTGTATCATTTATGGATCTTGTAAAAAATTGTTTAGTTAATGAATGTATGGACTAATAAATATTGTTGTAGCTATCTGGAGAGGGCATAGGGCCTTCTTGGTGATTCTCAGATGAATCTTAGACCTATATTATAAGATATGATTTCATGACCTTTAGCTTACATGTTTGCCATGTGTTTGACGAAATGTTTTTTATGTTCTAGGTAATCTAGGTTAAGTTTTGCCTTCAAGTTTGAACGTGTAGCCTTGTTATTATTTCATTAATGATTCTGAGAAGTCTCAGGAATTTCTGGAAAATGGTTTAGAGGTCGACCTGGAATTGTCTCAGATCTCGGGGCCACACCCTTTGAACTAGACAGTTTGGGTCACAACCACACCTAGACAATGTTGTGTGTGCGGTTGGAGGACTTCAAACACACTCATGCCTTGTCATGCATGTGGTTGGGGGTTAAGTTGTGGGAAATGCAACCCCAACTTACGGCTTGGTCACTTGGGGTGGTCCTTTGGCCCCTGAGTGTCCTATAGCCCTGAGCGATGTTGTGAGTTGTTAGTTTGTGGTTAATTTATAGGCCCCACTTTTTTAACTAGAGTTGGGAGGTCAGGTCATGTCATAGTAACTCTTCATCTCATGTTTACCCAAGTAGATTGGTGAACTTGGGTAAATGTGGGGTGGCGTGTTACACCACAAATTCAAGCAACGAAATAATGAACACAACTTCCAAGAAACCCAAAAGGAACTCAAGATCACAAAAACACAAAAGCATAGAAAAGCACCCAAACAACATTTCTTAATAAATCATTAAAGAAGACCATTGAATCTCATTTCCCTATAGATTCCAAAGCACTGACCATAAATGATAAGGAATTCCTACCCAAAAAAAGCAAGACCAAGGTTGACTTCCACCATGCATAATCATTAAAATCAATAGCATATTGAGCCATTATCCCACTTGAGTCCTAAGATACCACATAGGACATTTCAAATTGCCAATCGAGAGTTACAACTACATGTGCAAGGATAACGAAGAAGTGATTCCCTTCACATCTCATCCTTTGCTTGATATCACTTGATGTTTTCAATACCTTGCCATATGTTGTTTAGTGAGGTTGTAACATGCCTTAATGTTTGATAAATTACAAATGAACTTAGTAGATTATTTGAACATATATAAACTCCCATTTTCCGAAGAACTCCTTCACTCATTTTTGCGGTTTTGTTTGCAAGACCATAGGCTTGTCGATTGATGGCCCTTAAGACTTGGAAGAAGGTGCCTCCCTGAAATCAAGAAGTCTCTTTTTGAATTCTCTTTATAATGATGCTAGCTTGCTGATCCAGGTGGATGTTGGTGGACACCCACCTATCCCACTTGGACCCCCACAACTGTCTCTTTCAGTTTTTCAGTTTCCATAATTGTAGCACAATTTACTATTTAGCAGTTTTTCAGGTCCTGAAATTTCGGAGCCGTTTTGAGGCCCTAAATGACGTTTTTTTGGAAATCTGGGAGCAACATGGGTCTATGGACCTATGTTGCTCTTCCCAAAGTTATAGTTCTCAGAAAGATCTTTCTAACGAGCTATTGTACGCGCCAAATGGAGATCGGGTGCCAAAGTTACAACCCCGGGAAATTGATGTACCAATTTACCCAAACGAGGCCCACAATTTGGCATTTCATCTTCCAGGGTTAGGTTTTGGGATGTTAAGGGTTTTCCATTGTTTCTCAACAATAAACAGGCCTTCGAGCCTCATTGTAACACAGTTTAGAGGCATGTAGCTGCCACATCTCTTCTAAGAGATAAGCTACCATTGCCCTAGCTGGTTTATTTCCATTATTGTTTGTAAGCATATTTCAATTTTTACATTAATGAAATGAAGTATTATTTCCACTACATCTCTGTATTATAGCTATCTCTGTAATTTATTGCGTTCTTGTTTAAATCCGGATCAGTGGTATCAAAGCGGTCTGCTTTTTTTCTCTATTATTCTTTGCATGTCCCCAACAAGGTTGGGATATAAGGAGTTAGGGCTTGAACTGGTAGAGCCTTTGTAAGACCAACCTCACAAATCTCGATGGCCTCCCATGGCAGATGAAAATAAATACAACGGGGTAGGAGATCCTATCAAAATCTTGCTCGAAGAAGCCCTCGAGCGACAAAGGAACACGATGATGGACAGCTTTGCCCAAATCTTTCTGTGGCTACTCAGGGCCGACACATCAACTTCCAACAGCTACTCTGGAAATGCCACACCCTTTAAGGTACAATTTAACTTTGAAATCCCCATCTTCGAGGGTCAAATAGACACAGATGTCGTAGATAAATGGTTAAATATGCTAGATGGGTATTTTTCTATTCATGAATTTTCGAGTCGAGAAAATATTGTTTTCGCTCTTCTCAAAGTAACCCCCCACGTCAAGGACTAGTGGGAAACCTACTGCAAGAAAAAGGATGAAAGTACATAATCACTATTTTTAGCTGCACCCACTTGGAATTCCTTCTGGGATGCCATTAAGGAGCAATACTACCCTATTAAAAGCTATGAGGACAAATACATAAAGTGGACCATGTTGCGGCAGGGAAGGGACCAAGATGTGCCAAAGTTCACAAACATTTTTCATACCCTTCACACACAATTGGGTATCAAGGACTCTAAGCTGCATTTGGTACTCAAATACTGCATCTGCCTACACAGGTACATCCAGGAAGAGATGGAGTTCCTGAACATCTCATTGCTCGGCACGACGTACTGATACGCTGTTAAAATTGAGCAAAAGTTCAAACAAAAGAAGCGAGACTTTATATCTACAAATCCGAAGACCAAAGGACAAATCCAAGGCGGGGTGACCTAAGACAACTCGTCAAAGCCACAAGAAAAGAACAACACCATGAAGTCGAAGAAGGACACAGGAAAGTGGTGTGAGTTCTAGAAGAGCCCCACTCACAACACAAGTGAGTGCCAGACCAAGTAGTCGCTGGTGGTTGAGTTGAAGGCTTCAGAATCAGATGCATGTTCTGACCCCGAGTCAGAACCTAACAAGGGGAATGGCAAACAGAAGCAGATCATTGATGCGAAGCCCAGTGTCACTGTTGCCACCTTCAAGGTCTATAAGAATGAGCCCAAAGATCTAGAGGAGGGGGAGCATCTTTTCCACTCACAAATGTGGGTGAAGGGTTCACCACTGCAATTCATTTTCAACAGTGGCAGCCAAAAGAACCTCATTTCAATAGAGGTTGTGAAGCGATTGGGCCTACTGACTACACCACACTCTTAGCCATATAGTATCAGGTGGCTTCACAAGGGAAGAGATATCCGGAGTTCGCCAGCAGTGTCGCCTTCTCTACAACATCAAGCCCTTCACAGACGAGGTATTGTGTGATGTTGCACCTCTGGATGTTTGTGATGTACTATTTGGCCAACCATACTTGTGGAGGCGACATGCTATGTATGAGTCAAGGCCTCGTGTTGTTATTATTACTTTGGGTAATTCATTATATAGGATACTGGAGGTAGCCCCACCTACTGCCACCTCTTTGATCTCTACTAAGAAATGCAACAAGATCGTCTCCCAGACTAGGAAATTCATTTGTTGTCTGGTTCACTCCCAAAGTAAGGGGAAGATTGTCGCCACATCCATGACTCCCACGAAGGGTTCCTCTATGCAGCAAAAACAACAGATGGATACAGTCATGAAAGCATACAGGAACATCTTATCCTCACACACAGGGACACTGTCGCACTATCAGGTCAAGCATTCATTCGATCTGATTCCCAGAGCACCTCTACCCAATGCGCTGATCTATCACCACTCCATTCTAAAAAATGACAAGTACAAGAAGCGACATGGTCCTTACACCAATACCAAGGTTGTGGGAAACAATGGTTTGGAGCACAACATTCCTCCATTCCTTCGCCTACACCAATTGTTCAATGTGTACCACCCTCGACCATGATTCCCACCATTACTGGAAGATCCGAGATTGCAAAATAGCTCACTAGGGACCAAGTTCAACAAATGGAGGAACCCAACGCAATGGGGACCATTGCTTCCTAAGGGGGGAGGAATGATCCAGTTGAATGTTGGTGGCCACCCACCTATCCCACTTGGACCCCCACAATTATCTCTTTCATTTTTTCAGTTTCCGTAATTGTAGCACAATTTACTATTTTTAGCAGTTTTTCAGGTCCTGAACTTTTGGAGCCGTTTTGAGGCCTTAAAAGACATTTTTTTGGAAATCTGGGAGCAACATGGGCCCATGGATTGATGTTGCTCTTCCCAAAGTTATAGTTCTCGAAGAGCCCTTTCTAACGAGCTATTGTACATGTCAAACGAAGATCGGGTACCAAAGTTACGACCTCGAGAAATTGATATACCAATTTACCCAAACGGGGCCCACAATTTGGTGTTTCATCTTCTTGGGTTAGGTTTTGGGATGTTAAGGGTTTTCCATTGTTTCTCAACAATAAATAGGCCTTCGAGCCTCATTGTAACACAGTTCAGAGGCATGTAGCCGCCACATCTCTTTTCAGTGATAAGCTACCATTACCCTAGTTGGTTTATTTCCATTGTTGTTTGTAAGCATATTTCAGTATTTTACATTAATGAAATGAAGTATTATTTCCGCTGCATCTCTGTGTTTATGGT
>APFE030057966.1:32730-64000 GCA_000404065.3 Pinus taeda
ATCCCTTTGTTTTGCGCCCCATAGGGGTTTATCTTTTTTAAGCTTTCTACTTTCTCTTCTCTTTCCCCATCAACCCATACTTTTCCCATCAACCTGTCGATGAATACGCCTAGGTATATTACTTTCATAACTTGAAAGTCGAATGACACTTCATCATGGAGTTTCTTGCCTATAAGGGCATTTGTAGTCAGTTCGAAAGCGACCTGAAAGTGGATAGTTTGTGTGAGTTATTTGTGGAAAGAAAGCTTCACAAGACAACAAACTTTTTTGATCATGATTCGAGCCAAGAAGGTTGTTATGGAGAGAAACTGGATAATATGACACTCTATTGGATGGATGTCTGGGTCTCTTAGGCCATTTTAGTCTCGTAGACGTCATTACAATTCTTCAATTCAATTCAACATTTCGAATAGACACTTCACCTAAACAGGACAATTGTTCCGGAAAATCTAAACCATTGTATAAAAAAACATTGTATCCAAAAAGATATGTACTTTAGAAAAGAATCTCCACAACGTAGCTCATGGTTGTCGTTCGTGGCTTCGTCGGAGCATTGATCAAGGTGGACCCCAGGTTGAATGTGATTTTTAGACCACGATTGAAATTGCGTTACGGTTATTGAGCAGAAGCCAAGGTGGACCCCCAGGTTGAATGTGATTTTTAGACCACGATTGAAATTACCGTTATCGAGCAGAAGCGACAATTTTATGTCAATTATATATATCTTCGTACGTTCATGTCAGAGAGAGAGAAACCGAGGAGCGCAGGGACACTAGGAATTTTAGAAGAATGCGAGTGAGAACGAGGATGGATGCACGGCTCTTGGCAGCTTTGGTCTCCACCATCATATGTCAGGTAGCCATTCTTCTCATACTTGCCCTTAATCACTCTCACTACGCCTCTTCCTCCGCCTTCAATTCAGTATGGTCGATCCTCGTTCAGAATTTGCATTCATCCCAGGCTGTGGCAGCGGTCCTCATCGAGGAAGAGGAAGGGAAAAGGAAGAAGAGGAGAAGAGTGATGGCCAAAAAGGAGGAAGAAGATGATAGAAAGGTTGATCATGATTTCACTGGATTGGTCCGAATTGAGAGTGGGTGGATGGAATCGGCCTCCTTCAAGGCCAATTTCCGGATGTCCCCCACAACATTCGAGTGGCTCTGCAAGCAATTTGAGCCTTTTGTCACGAAGACTAATAATGTGGGCGTGTTTGAACGTGTGGGAATGGGGTTGTTCAGATTAGCGACAGGTTCTAGCTATCAGGCCGTGTCTCAGCGCTTTGTCTCGACGGAACCCACCGCGCGCCTGTGCACGAAGGAGCTTTGCAGGGTCCTCTGCATCAATTTCAAGTTCTGGGTAGCCTATCCGTCCCCATGGGATCTGCCTAAGGTCTCCAATGAGTTTCAAACCCTCAGTGGCCTACCCAATTGTTGCGGCGCCGTCGATTGCACCCGCTTCAAATTCACAAATACCGATTACCCATATCTTTATAATGAAGAAGACGATGATCTACAGCAGAGTGTGGTTACCCAAATAGTTGTCGATTGCTCCTCCAAAATTCTGAGTATTATAACAGGCTTCAAAGGTAACAAGGGGGATTCTAGGGTTTTAAGGTCGTCCACACTGTATGCTGATATAGAGGAGGGTCGCCTGCTCAATTCTCCTCCCCTTCATCTGAAAGGCATCTCTGTTCCTCAATACTTAGTGGGTGATTCCGGTTATCCTCTTCTTCCATGGTTAATGGTGCCCTACACAGACCCTGTGGTTACTTCTTGTCAAGAGGATTTTAACAGCAAGCATTATCTGATGCGGCAGGCGGCTCTGCGCACGCTTTCCTGTCTGCGAAAATGGGGGATTTTGAGTAAACCCATTGAGGAAGATGTTAGAGTGGCTGTAGCTTGCATAGGGGCCTGTGCAATTCTTCATAATATATTGTTGGCGAGGGAAGGTGGATCTACCATGTTAGAAGGTACCGAAGACTATGCCTTGCATGATCAGAGTTCGCAGTATTACAGGGATGCTAATATGGTAGAGTATTACATCGAAAAGAAGGCATCGGTAATCCGGAATGCCTTAGCTGGAAAGGCGAGGGATATGAGGAATTCAGAGCAAACTATGTCATCTCAATAAATTTTATTTTTTATTTTGAGGTGGCCAAGTTCATGGCACAAATGCAACTCTTTACTTTTTAGGCTCCTAGAGTCTCACTGGGGCTTGGGAGGTCTGCATCAAACTGGCAAGCTAGGCATCCCTTATTGCCATTTTCCTTGGGGTACAACATGCAAATCGATCTGCACCAGGCCGTCGTCGTTCCATTTAATAAATTGCTTCACAAACATTATTAAAAAGAAACACCAATTGTCAAATATCGAAAGAGGTATGTAATTGTTAAATACCATCCGTTTGCTCTATTAGCTTTGACTACTTCCCTTCACCCAAACCATAATCAATCTTTTTCCGTTGTTTTTTTGGAGGGTTGGGAGGCGAGGAGGGGTGCCATGCTTACCAATTCCCCTGGTCAGAACCACTATCCATATCTTGTTGGTTCCCTGATTATATAAAGAATCTTGATTCTCTTGTCCTGGCTGCTAAATTATCAATTCAGTGGAAACTGTTCTTTTGCATTCTAAACAATATGCTTCTGTTTACTGATTCATTTTCATAATATGCAAGAGGCCATCCAAATTTTAAACAATTCAGATTTGGTGCAAGAATTGGCTTGGTAATTAAGAGCTATATATGGTGTATTCTTAATATTTTCTTCGTCTCAAAAAACTATTTTTGACTGGAAAGAAAACAGTGATTGTTCTCAACTTGTAATTTTTTTATTATTTTGAGATGGACTCAAATATAATCGGATGGTTACTAGGCACCCATGTTTTCTCACCATGGTTTTCGAGGTCATTTTTTTATTATCACAAGGCTTGAAGGGTGAGGCAAGGAAACAGTGAAAATTCAAAGAAGGCAAGGCAGCAGTGAAAATTCAAAGAATCGGGTAGTGGACTAATGCTTAAGGGTCTGCCCCAACTCGAGAAAACCTTGGAATGAGACCACAACATCCTAGGTCCTTTTTCAGAGTTTGAGGACATAATTGTTTTTCCTCAGATATTGTAGTATCAGGGTTCTTTATAAAATCATAGTGTTAAACGATTGAACGATTGTGCTTCTATATGATCCTAGCCGTTGTTCTTTCTATCAGCGTTCCAGGGGACGCATCCTGCAAGGTCAGGGGTGCACCTCCTGCACATCCCACACCCCGGGACTGGGAGTGCTTGGCAAAATGTTTCACCAGGCCCCGGATTTCAACAAAATGCACAGTATGTGCAGGACACGTTTCAGAAAATGGGGGGCTTTGCGGAAACACTCCCATAACTGAAAAGTGGGACGCTTAGGTGTTTCCCCACAATTTTTGTATAGACAACCCTAGAGGACAGGCCCTCCTATGCTAGGGACCTCGACATCCTCCTTCCCCAATGAATTTCCGTAAAATTTAGGGGGTGTCTCCACACAATCCATGTGAACTCCCACTCTCCCGCATCCTGGAAACTTGGTGGAACACTATTTTTTATGCTAATCATTTGAACAAAGAAAGGGGTAGTTGTTTGGCATGGAACTAGTTAATTCATTTCTGCAACACTTTTTTTATGCTAATCATTTGAGCAATGGAACTAGACACAAAGAAAGGGGTAGTTGTTTGGCATGAAACTAGTTAATTCATTTCTACAGTGAATAGAGGACACATCTGCTTTGTATAGCCTAGAATTATTGAAATTTATTTCTGAAGTTTTGCGAGGTTAGGAAACCACCAAATTTTGCATTCAGTTATTAACCAAAATAGCAACTGTTTTTGCGACAGGCAGAATTGCTGGATATTGCTTTAAGATTTTCACTCTTCTTTCATATGGGATGTCCTCTTTTTTCTTTTTCTGATTTGTTGTGCACTTCTGTTTAAGAGTTAAAAGTTCATGTCATTTTTTTCTTTTTTTGATTTGTAGCACACGTTTAAATAATTTTTAGAGTTAAAAATTCTTGTTTCACTATCTCTTAAATGATTATCAAGAAAGCTTGTTACATTTCAGTAAAAAGATATTGATTTGACTCTGCAGTACTAAGAGGTTGATAATCAGTGATTTGCTAATGACAACGGGAACCTTGTACTGCAAGTGAACCCCTTTTGTGATTAACAATTTAGTTTTGTAGCTAGCTTTCGGATAAATCACATCGGCAATTTACTTTTAGATTATTTGGACTATGTTATTCATATTGCCAGCTGACCATGGAACTGGTTTCATTTCTAACTGCAAAGAGCTTTATCCATGACCCGAGAAACTATTGGTTCTTTATGAAACAACTTCAAGAGCTTCCCCCAGGTCTTCTTGTGGCGGTTTGATTACTGTGCCCCTCTATTGCCATTGCAGACGTACTGCATAGGATAAGAGCAACTAAAGATTGTTTTCTTGCTGATAAAAACTGGCAGAGCCCATGTTAAACCTTTGAAGTGTCAATAAAAGCTTAATTTTTTTTTTTTTTATGCCCATTTTAAACCTTTGAAGTGTCAATAAAAGCCTTAAAAAATTCTTTATTCAAACAAATAACACAGGAAAACTCTGGCATTTCACAATTCAACTTTTTTCGGACATCAAGGAAATGTACCATGTTAGCACCTAACATGTTTTAAATGACTTCGAAAGGGCTACGAACCATATTAAAATCACTAGAGATGATAATTCGGCAAAATACCTTCTGTGAATGTACGGTATGCCAACTTTGTAAATAAAGGGCCTCATGTATGGCAACTTAAGGAAACACCCGACTAGAGCACTGGGACTGTCTGTTCATTGAATTACAGTCTAAACACATGGTATCAGTGTGTAATACTATTGGATTCTGTTTAGTTTGCGCAATATGTTATGGAATTATCTATCCCTGAGATAGACAGATACAATGGTATGCAAACTTTCCAAATGAGGGCCTCATGTGTGTCAACTTCAAGAAATATCCAACTAGAGCCATAGGACGGTCTGTTCATCAATGAATTATAGTCTAAGCATATGTTGTACTTGGTAGCAGTGGGAAATACCATTGTATTCTATTTAGTTGTTCTAAGAATATCTTACGGAATTGTGCATGGGACAGCTACTGTGTTATACCAACTTTCTATATAAGGGTCCCATGTATTGAACAACTTCAAGAAATATCCAAACAGAGCCCTGTGACTGTCTTTTTATCATTGAATTATACTCTAAACATATCATCTACGCAATACTAGGTATTTTTGGAACTAGCTTTACTTATCACAATGAGGCTAATGCAGCAGATTTAGTATTACAGGGAATCATTAACACCATTCAATTCAGTTGCCTTTGGTTAAATAGTTGTCAGTGGAGTATTTATTCTGCCAAAGTTGTCCGGGACATGCATCTGGTCTTGACCACTATTGTGTGCACTGGTGTGCATTTAGAAGCAGAAGGACAAACACTAGCATGTCACTTTGTAGGACTTGGCTATATCAGCTACCTGTTTGTACCAACCCAACAAGCCACCATTGACAGTATATAAAGCTATTGAATTATGTTCAATTATACTAAAAGTCTAAGATATATCCCCTAGGTAAATAAATTACAACAGTTAGAAGCAAGATCCTTGCAATGACATTTCTAAAGATCCTTGCAATGACATTTCTAAATTATTGATTGGAAAGGAAGAGTTAAAATATTTCTATAAACAAATGATTAATTTCTACATATCCTAAAGGGAATTAATTTCTTTAAAGTTAATTATGTTCCCATCCGAAGACATATTTCGACCATTTAACACTTGCAAACATGTGCAAACATGTGCGAGAAGAAAAGAAAAGAAAATGGACTAAGCTTGATATTGCCCAAGTGATAAGATACCCAAATTCCCTAATGACATTCACATTTGTTGCATGCTAAGCTGCTGCGGTAACCACATGGAACCTTATATTTCAAAAACTGAATTACAAATTGCCAGCCAGTTACCCTCATTCCCTGTTGACATTCACATTTGTTGTATGTGAAACTGGGGTAGCCACACATTCCCTGTTGACATTCACATTTGTTGTATGTGAAAGTGTGGTAACCACATGGGATTTGATACTCCAATCTCTAAATTGCAGATTGGTAGTTACTAAACAATTTTTTTTAAATTAATTGTCACTAGTGGAATCAACAATTGGGTAGTCTTGTACTTGCATGATATGAGGTTGATTCACTGCCACTATAACTTCTAGTGCAGCACACTGCTGCTAATGTGGACACATGTTGATTGGGGATTGAACCAAGGACCTCATAATATTTTACATAACACTTTTACATGCATTGCCAAGTGAGCTCAGTTTGTTTAGAGGATTAGCAATGTCTAATAGATTGACAACAACTCCTCTTGTATAGTTATGAGAACTTGTGTGTTCATGCTTAGTTAATTGATAATTATAGCTCTTTGAACAAGTTTGACTACATTTCCAGGGAAATGATGGTAGTTTATTAGATGTTTCATTGAACTAATGAAATGACCAACATATTTGAATTAATGTGTTTTCTATGTGAAATCCGGTGAATAGTATGCATGGGATTAATTAAGACGTTTAATCGATATTTTAAACTTACTAGCCTAAGGAATGTAACACTGAAGGAAACACAACGCTGGGGAAAATAGTACCGGGGAAAAGGGGGTACCCAAGAAATGATACCAAGGAGTTGGAACCCAGGGAAAATGATCCTAAGGGAGATGACACTGAGGAGATGGTACCTAGGGGAAATGTTCTCGGGGAGATGATACCGAGGAGATGGTCCTTGAGGGAAATGATACTATGTAAGCTAAATGGTGTGTCAATATGATGTGTGTGCCATGTGGACCCCCACCATGCACCACGTGGATGCCATGTAGATTCTTCTTGGTGACATGGCCTCTTAATGGACTAAATTGCGGACTTTCTACATGGGATTTAGATTGAGGTAAAATTTATATTTCCAGAAATCTCTTGACAAGTTGAACGAGATGGTGACATTAGTTTTAGAATTTGAAGACTTTGATGAAAAGAGATTGTTGTAACCCCATCTTCATAACATTGGAGATCTGGTGAAAAAAGTAGCACTCCCACAACTCGCGATGGTTTGAGGGGTGGGAGGTGTTACAAAGTGGTATTAGAGGATAGTCTCAACATTGGAATTGAAGGAGCTCAAACAAAGAGTAAAATTTAACTTTATATGATGAGTAAATTTATTTGTTATATGAATGTTGATTTAAACTAGTAGTTGATGTGGTTTAAAACTTATATTGAATTCTTATTTGTGCGTTTGTTATTTGGAATATGTAACTGACATGGGTTTTGGTTGTGTGAACAACTTCAGATCAGCATGCTTGGTGCTGACATACCAAGGCTAAGAGCAGCCACAGGTTGGTAACCTGTCAGAGCAGCGAACAATGAAATAATGGTGAAAGAACACACCAATGCAGGGGCATACGAACTGTCATAGTGACTAGGACGAAGGTAGCTTCCTTATTCAATCAGAATATAACCCGTTGGAACACTTGTAGATGCTGGTGGAACAAGCTATCAAAGAGGAATATGATTAAAATGTTTATGTTTAATTTAATTGAAATTGTGTGCGTGAGACAACACATAAGAAGACATAATCAACCATAGAAAACATAGGGATGAGTAGCATAATGGTACAATATAGCATGAATATAACCCTTCCTAACCAAGAAGAAGATTAAGTTAGAAAGAGGTCAAAATAAAATTCCCTTGATTGGATGGATACTCTCGTAAAGCTTGAGAGTTGAACTAATGAGTTGCAAGGCTAACAATGAAAATATTTTTAGAGCTCAAGAAAGGAAAGAAAAGGTGAATGCGGTGATATTGCATTGCTTATCATATTTGCAAAGACAATGGCAACATGAACCCGGTGCTAGTTATCTAGATAAGCATAAATCCAAGCATATTCCATTTGAAATCCTAAAGCATGGACTGGAAACCAATAAGACAAAAGGTAACAAATCAAAGAAGAGACATATGCACGCAAGTGAAGATAGAGTGAGAGGGGGAACTCCACTTAACACTCCAGAAAGAGAAACAAACATCCATGACAAACTGTTTAGTGCTACAACCAGGTCAAGAAGACACCACCAACAAAGGAAAAGTGAGAAAAGCACAATGTCGAAAGCATTCAAGAAAGCAAATCCCTCTACCTTGGATGGACAGATTAAGAAGAGTGAAGAAGCATAAGCCTGACTTTTTGGGCTTAAAGAAGTACTCCAAAGTCCATAACTATTTTGAGAATATGAAGGCTAGGATAGCCATTTTTAACTTGAAAGGCAAAGCTGACATATGGTGGGAATATCTTAGAAACGTTAAAGACATCAGAGAAAAGGATCTAAGTTGGAAAATATTTGAGAAATATTTTAGGAAAAGTACATGTCTTAGAGGTACTATGACCGCAAAATCAAAGAGTTTCATGAGCATAAGATAGGACAACTGATGCAGGAGCATTCAAACTTCCAAGTCAAAATGTATTTTGACTAGACCTAGGGGTTTTCATTTACCAAGGGAGTTGGTTTCATAATTGAGTGTATTGTTTATGTATTTCCTATGTTTTTAGGGAGTTCTAGAAAAAACTTGCATTTAGAAATACAATTGTAATCAAATCTATTCTTTGGGAGAAGTCTCGGGAATATTGAGAGAGCTAGAGAGAATTGGGATTAGTTAAATCATTTGAGGAAAATATAGATCTAGATGATCTAGTTTAGGTGAGAAATTAGTGGATCTAAATGATAATTTAGTTCTTGATCTTTATGTATAATTAGGTAATCAATTTCATGAAATAGCGGCCAAGTGCATAGAAGAGATTTGAGAGGTTTTAGGGCCAAGTAGGGCCAAAGGTCGAGAGAGGGTTGAACAATGTATTCCAAGCAAAGGGGGCCTTTTGTAATTTGCTGTATATAATATATGAGGACACTCTGTTTTGAATGTGTGGATCTAGATGAGCCTTCATTTATTAATTGTCAACTTGTTATGCTTAGTTATTGTGTTAAGCTCAAGAGGGATTCGTGTATTCCTATATATTGTTTGCAGGATCAGAGTAGCGCAGAGGAAGCATGCATGGAGGTTGGAGAGAGCTGAAGGTCTTGTTGATATTGACGTGGGGACCCTTTTTCATAATGGAAGGAGTTAAGGCGTTGATCATTGATCAATTGTATGATTAATGATCGTGAGTTAAACATAAACACAGAGGAGCTGGAAGCCACACAATCTAGTTAGAGGCAGAACCGAATGTAGAGGAGCACAACACTTGGTTTGTTAAAAGTCTTGGTGGAATTCCATCAATTAACAGGAGCAAGAGACAAAATAATCATCAAAGTGTCATTATTTGACAGCATCAGACCAATGGCTTATACTTGGCGGGTTTTGAAACATGCAATTGTTAATGAGCTAAGCTATTAAGGATAGAATTACGTAGCCTTGAAAGGGACAATAAAGTGGGTCTCGTTGGACAAATTCTACCTCGATGTTTCCCGTAAAGGCCTTTTTTCCATTGCGTTGGGTTATGGAGAGTGGCTTTGCGAGCGACCCGAACTATTGAATTGTAGGTTCTACCGGGAGGGTTTCCAAACCGACGGTTGTTTGTAAACACCTTTTTTACTATCGCGCCGAGCTATTAAAAAGTGGGTCGAAGGCTTGCTAACGTGACTTTCCATTAATTGATAAACGAAGAAAGGGAAAGCATAAAGGATCGAGCTTGCATGGCGAAGTGGACCCCAATTGAAGTTCTCTATCCGATGACATTGGTGGATACATCTTCCATGGAGTCAGGATTGAATTAACGTGCTTACATGGAATTGTGGTCCAACCATGCAGTAAACATGTCAAAGCATTCAGGAGCGGTGATAGTAAGTGGGCCAACCCAGAAGGGCTTTTGCTTGGAGGATCGAAGAATTGTCAATTAAGAAAGGTTGACATTGAGAGACCCGAGCCATTTATGCATTTGTTTATAAGGCAAGTTCTATGATATATTATAAAGGAGCTAAGGAAGATCATGATGTAGATACATTGTGAGTGTATAAAAGAAGAGCTATGATTGATGGAGAAATGCAAAGGGTCGCACCACTATTGCGACAATGAATAAAAGGGGCCGAGTTATGTAAGAGGGAGTTGTGTTGATATATATAAAAGGTTATAACCCTTTCAGCTCCTCCCACTGTGATGTATTTATAAAAGGGATTATAATCCCGTAAGGTGATCATGAATAAGTTTGAAGGAAGTGACTGTTCAAAATAGATTCAGGATTGTGGGATTTAAGCAAGCTCAGAATTGGGCTTGCATCAAGTGGTATCAGAGCTTACAGAACTCTAGACCCAAAATAAGAGTGGACGAGAAGAAGAATCCGAGCTACAACAAAGGTAATTTTGATTTGTTTTGCAATTTTAAACACTGAAGATTGTTGCTCATAAGGAGAAGGTTGGAAGATTTATGAAAACACTAGAGATTGTGAGCACAAAAGACTGCAATAGGAAAACACTGACAACAAAAGATCAAAGCAAAGGAACAAGTTTGAGACTAAAACTTCTGGAGAAGCAAAAAATCAGGTTTGAATATTGTTTTTTGTATGATTGAACCCTGATGATCCTTTAGACACAAGGTAGATTTTGTTTTGTATTGGAAGATGTTTGTTTGGAAGATTGCAATTGAATAGGAATTGTAAAGGATTGAGCAAGCTGAAATGCTCTTAATCTGAAGAAATATCTACAAAGGTGTGTATGAGAAGAGACAAGGTACAAAAAATTGTTGAAAGGACGAGATCTTGGGGAAAGGTCTTGACAGGTATTGATGTTTTTATTAACACTGACCATAAAGTGTTGCATTGTAGGTTGCTGCCATACAACAAATGAAGTTGTGATAAGAGAAACCCCAAATGAGAATATGTTTGTAGGGTAGAGGAAACACTAGTAGGAGGAAGGTGACACTGGTGAGATAATCAACAATGTCGTGAAAGAGAAAAGAAAGCAAGTAGGCTCTCAAAAGAAAGGAGGATTTTGACAGATACTAGCAACAAGTTAGATTGTTGAAGAAAGAGAGATGACAATAGAATTTCTCTAAAGAGAAAGTGAGCAGGTGAAATTGCAACATCCTAACAACTTTTGAAGCTGAAGAGCAGGTGTGCTCTAGAGGAAGGAGAAAAGGTTCTACTGCAAAGAACCAAGAGAACGACAACTTCCAACAGGGAAAGTTGGGTAGAAGTTGTTGTAGGAAGTTCCACAGTGAGTGTGGGTAGAATTTCCTAGAGACAGAAAGAGAGAAAGATAAGGCTTGTTGTAGTGCACAAGTGAACAAGGAGAGTTCACAAGAGAGGAGGAGGAGGTAAAATGGCTATGGACAATCATGTGGTGGGTTCAAAGATAGGTTACGATCAGAGAAAGCATGATGCCAAAACAACTGGCAAAAGGAGAATGAATGATGAAGATAGAGAGTAGGAGATAGATGAGATGAAGGAGGAACTCAAACAACTAAAGAAGCAACTATAAAAATAGATGAAGCAGTTGTAGAAGGGATTGAGAAATGGAATTTATATTGGAAAACTAGTCCAATGTCTAGTCAAGAAATTGCATGCAAGGAATCAGAGAAAGTGGATGAAGCATCTGATCAAAAAATGGTTGAGGATGCTCAAAGAATACGAATATGAGAAAGAGACACAGTGTATTTGTGCACTGGAATGAGGATCAATCCTAAGAGAGGATGGCATTGATGAAGATGCTGAGATGAGACCTTTTGAGAAACTCACAAAATGTTTGGATAGTGGACAAGTGATGTCCAAAATGTTGATAGAAGATAAAGGCCATATTGATTTTGATTTTAACCATTGGTGTGTGAATGCAGGGGTTATTACAGATGAAAAACAGAGCATTGATTTTATATTGTGCGGAGAGGAGGAACAATCATTGAGTACTATTGAACAGGTTGAAAAGAAGACATAATTGTCTTTGGAATTTAGTCAAAATGAAGGTATGAACAACCTGAGAATGAGGAGTACATGTGTGTAGATACTGAGGATGATGAGGAGAAAGTTGTTACTATGGAAGAGGTAGATTTGATGGGCAACTTGAAAGTTTTAGTGCTGCATGAGGGAAAGATGTTGGAAGCAACAAAGGAAACTTCAAGGTCTCGTATTTTAAAACTAGGAATTTGCTTGTGTCTGCAGGTAATGAAGATGTGTAGGAAACAATGAAATGGATTGCAATTACTTCAATTGATGAAGTGCAAGAACCATTGGAAGAGGACTTGTAGGATTGCAAAGAAGTGAACATGGAAAACATTGCAACAAAGTTGAGATTTTTAGAAGGTTGGTTGGAGAATCCAAGGATAGTGGATTGCAACAGTCCAATTGAGGATGAGATCAAGTTTTCCATGAAGGAAATGCAACAACAAATGGACAACAATGGTGATGAGTTCCAACAGAAAATGAAAGGAATGGTGAAAACAACTCTGAGAAAATGGTATTTGATATGTCAATGGAGGACAACAACAAAGTTAAACAAGGAAACAACAAATTTCAACAAACAACCAATGACTGGTGCCAACAAGATGACAAGTTGGATGAAGAAATAGAGGAAATGAGGAAGCTGATGTTGAAGAAGCCCCAACAAAAGAGGTATTTAGGGTAGAAGGGTATAAGGACAACATATTGTAGATGATTGAACAAGTATACATCGACAAGGAAGGAGAACTACAACAAAAAGTTAGGAAGCTTGGAGGAATGGAGAAGATAGTAGTAGAGCAACAACATAACAAAGAAAATGATCAACTGCAAAACAAAGTTTGGGATCCAGGAAAGCATAATTTGATCAATGCATGGTTAGGAGACCATGAATTTTGTCACTTTGGGACTATATAGACCTAGAGGCTATCATTTACCAAGGGAGTTGGTTCCCTATTTGAATGTATTATTTATTGTATTTCCTACGGTTTTAGAGAGTTCTAGAAAAAAATGTATTTAGAAATACAATTATAATAAGATCTATTCTTGTGAGAAGTCTCAAGAATATTGAGAGAGATAGAGAGATTTGGGGATTAGTTATATATTTTGAGGAAAATATAGATCTAGAGGATCTAGTTTAGGTGAGAAATTAATGGATATAAACCATAATTTAGTTCTATACCTTTTTGTATAATTAAGTAATCAATTTCATGAAATTGTGGCCAAGTGCATAAAGGAGATTCGAGAGGTTTTAGGGCCAAGTAGGGCCAAAAGGCCAAGAGAGGGCTAAACAATGTATTCCAAGCCAAGGGGGCCTTTTGTAATTTGTTGCATATAATATATGAGGACACTCTGTTTTCACTGTGTGGATCCATAATGTGAGCCTTAATTTATTAATTGTCAACCAGTTATGCTTAGTTATTGAGTTAAGCTCAGGAGGGATTCACGTATTCCTATATATTGTTTGCAGGATCAAAGTAGTGCAAAGGAAGCATGCATGGAGGTTGGAGAGAGTTGAAGGTCTCGTTGGTAGTGAAGCAGGGACCCTTTTTCATAATGGAAGGAGTGAAGGTGTTGATCATTGGTCAATTGTATGATTAATGATCGTGAGTTAAACAACAACACTTTGTTTGTTAAAAGTCTTGGCGAAAGTTTGTCAATTAACAAGCGCGGGAGACAAAACAGTCAGAGGAGTGCCGTTATTTTACAGCTTTGGGTTGGTGGCTTATACCCGATGGGTTTTGAAACGTGCAATTTTTAACGAGCTAGGATATTAAGGTTGGGCTTACATAGCCTTGGGAAGGACAATAAAGTGGGTCCCGCCTAGGAAATTCTACCCCGACATTACCCGTAAAGGCTTTTTTTCCATCGCTCCAGGTTACAGAAAGTGGCTTTGTGAGTGGCTTGAAACATTGAACTATAGGTCCTGCCTAGAGGGTTTCCAACCTGACAGGTGTTTGTAAACACCTTTTTTACTATTGTGTTAGGTTATTAAAAAGTCAGAGGCTTGTCAAGGTGACCTTCAATTAATTGATAAACGAAGAAAGGTCGGGCATAAAGGATCAGATTGACGTGGCGAAGTGGACCCCGATCAAAGGTCTCTAAACGACGGCTTTGTTAGATACATCTTCCATGGAACCTAGATTGAATTAATGGGCTTATGTGGAACTGTGGTCCAACCATGCAGTAGACGGGCCAAAGCATTTGGGATCAGTGATAGTAAGTGGGGCAACCCATAAGGGCTTTAGCTTGGAGGATCGAAGAATCATCAATTAAGAAAGGCCGACATTAAAAGACCCAAGCCATTTATGCATTTGGTTACAAGGGAAGGTTCTAGAGTATAGAGGAGCTAAGGAAGATCACGATGCATATACACAATGAGTGTATAAAAGAAGAGCTTCAACTGCTAGAGAACTGAAAGGGTTGCACCACTATTGCGACAGTGAATAAAGGGATCGAGTTATGTAAGGGGAGTTGCATTAATATATATAAAAGGGTATATGCCTTTCAACTCCTCTCACTGTGATGTATTTATAATAGGGTTTATTATCTTGTAAGGTGATCGTGAACAAGGTTGAAGGAAGTGCTTGTTCATAATAGATTCAGGACTGTGGGATTTAAGCAGGCTCAAAATTTGGCTTGCATCAACAACTCGCCTTGGATGCCTACACCAACATATTTTTAGATCTACCAAGGTATGTTCCCTACATCAAGGACGAGAAGTTGAGGATTTAGAGAATATCTCAGTGGTTTACCACAATCCTACTAAGAGATAATTGAATTTGATGAACCAAAGACATTAGAGGACACTATTAGGAAGGCCGAGTATTGCTATGATCAATCCAAGCAAAGGGGTAAATTCCAAACAAATTGGAAGAAGAAAGATAATACCAACTTTAAATGGAAAGGACCACAACCCTCAAGGTACAAGCAAATGGCGAAAAATGTCAAGTTCAATACACTTGCTAAAGGTGAGTTCCATAGGAACTTCCTTGTTGCAGATCTACCAAGGTATGTTCCCTACATCAAGGACGAGAAGTTGAGGATTTAGAGAATATCTCAGTGGTTTACCACAATCCTACTAAGAGATAATTGAATTTGATGAACCAAAGACATTAGAGGACACTATTAGGAAGGCCGAGTATTGCTATGATCAATCCAAGCAAAGGGGTAAATTCCAAACAAATTGGAAGAAGAAAGATAATACCAACTTTAAATGGAAAGGACCACAACCCTCAAGGTACAAGCAAATGGCGAAAAATGTCAAGTTCAATACACTTGCTAAAGGTGAGTTCCATAGGAACTTCCTTGTTGCAAATAGAGATCATACTATTAAATTATCAAGGGAAGAGGTAGAGGAACCCAAGAAGAAGTCATTGTAGTGTTGTGGATGTGGAGAGGATCACATGTTAAAACACTGCTTTCATAAATAGTTGAGCAACAAAAAATTGTACAATGTCCTCAACCAGTATTTGGACTAGTTCGTGTTAGTCTTTGTCAATGATATTTTGGTTTACTTAAAAACTAAAGAAAAACATGAAGAGCACCTGAAGGCGGTGTTGCAATTACTGCGGGAACAAAAATTATATGCCAGACTTTGTAAATGTGATTTCTTCCAATCAAAAGTACAATATTTGGGACATGCCATCCTAAAGGATGGAGTAGTTGTAGATTCAGAAAAGATCAAGGCCATAATCGAGTGGCCTACTCCTTTAAATGTTACGGAGGTCAGATCCTTTATGGGATTCGCTGGACGTTAACGACAGTTCATACAAGGTTTTTCAAAGATTGAACATCCAATCACAATTTTACATAAGAAAGGAGTAAAAATTCAATGGACATTAGAGTGTGCAACTAGCGTTGAGCAACTGAAGCACTTGCTCACACTTGTATTGAAAAGTGTAACTAGGTTTGGTCTTCATACTGACATGTAATTATGATTTTATGTAAGGAGATGTAAAGAAGAAAAATAAATTTATTGTATTGCTTGCTTCATGGGTTTCATGAGCAAGAGATTTTATTTTTGAGTCAAGACTCCCATTGAGAGTCCTTAGGAATTATTTGTCATCTAGTCATAAAATGATAGAGTTATTTTCATGTAATGAAGTCATGTTACACTTTGTAAAAGGTCAATCTTGTCTATGTAAAGTATCCTCCAAGACCTTGTCACTTATCCTCTTCAAGTTTACCTAACCTCTAGTGATCATGTCAGCCTAAACGACATTTGTTGAGATGTATAAATAGCCACACTTAGCTTCACTTAGAGGCAAGCAACTCGACAAGCATTCAGTCAAAGCAGAAGTGTGAAGAAGAGGTGAAGAGAAGTGCAAAGAAAGAGGCTACAAAGAGAAGTGCGAAGAAGGGAGAAGGAAGATTATTCTGAGCATAACAAAGGAGGATTCTCAATATCATTGTTTGGGATTCAAATGTGTTAAGTAAGTCATTCATCTATGACCATTTTCATGAGAGGTAGTTGTAATTGATTAATTTCTCATGATTTTTGAATAGTCCAATTAGCACTCATTGCATCAGGTGATGCTCATGGGGGTGAAGAAGTAGGATTGAAATTAGTGAAATGAATCACATAGCATCAATCATCACTTCCGAGGCTTGCACCAAGTAACCAGGACTTCCCAGGAGGTCACCCATCCCAGCTTACCTCTGGCTCGAGTGCACTTAACTAAGGATTCTTCTAGGGATAACAAAGAAGGTTTCTTCTAGGCCAGCAAAGAAAGTTTCTTCTGGGTCAGCGAAGAAGTATTTCTTCTGCGCAAAGCGAAGAAGAGTTTTCTCTAGGGATAATGAAGGAAGGTTTCTTCTGGGGATAGTGAAGGGAGGATTCTTTTGGGTCAGCGAAGGAAAGGCTCTACTAGGGTACCAAGATAAAGATCTAGACTAGAGACCGAGATTCTCTAGAGGAAGCTAGTGAGATCATAGAGACCGAGATTCTATAGGAAAAGTCGAGAAGAAGCAAAGTGAAGGATAAAGACAGAGTTTCTCTAGAAGGAGCCGAAGGGAGTAGTTCAAGATCAAGAAGAAATTCGAGAAAGAGGAGAGGAAGAACATCAAGGTTGGTGACAAGGTTCTTGGGAGGATACTAGAGTCAAGGGTCTTTGTTATGGTCTTGGTACTCATCAATTGAAGATCTAGAAGAAGAATCTTGATCAGCTTTTCCTCTCAAGAGGTGAGAGGTTTTGGCCCTAGCTGACAAGCCTACATACTATGTCACTTGTCTTTTATTATGCATATTGGTAATTGTCTTGATGAAAGAAACACAATAATAACATAACTAAGAAACGACTATAAGCTAAGAAGTAAAAGTATGTCACAAACAATTATCAAGTAGAGAAATCTTTTAACTATTCATGCCCTAGATTTCTCAACAACATGCACCTATTCTGAGGATGACATATTCAAAGAAGGATTTCCTAGTTTGCAAAGATTCCTATATGGAAGGACTTAGTGGAGTCCTTATGCAAAAATGACATGTAATTTTCTATGAATCAAGGAAACTAAAGGAGCATGAGACAAACTATGTTACGCATGACTTGGAGTTATTAGAAATCGTGCATGCACTGAAAAAGTGAAGGAACTATTTGCTTGGGAGAAGGTTTATGTTGATGTTAGATCTTCGAGGATTGAGATACTTGCTTGATCAACCTAAGTTAAATGCTAGACAAGTCATATGGTTGGCTTTTATTAGTGAATTTGATTTTAATATCAAGCATATTAAGGGCAAGGAACTCAGTAGTAGATGCACTTAGTGGAAGTATGCAAGTAGCTCACATAACAACAATGAGCAATTGTGAAATTAACACCAACTGAAAGATTAAAGAAGCATTTCTACATGATGAACATTTCCAGTATGTGAAGGAATGCTTACATCAAGAACCAAAGGGAACAATAATCAATAATTATAACTAATTGATGATGGTATGTTGTTGTTCAAATACAAATGGTATGTACCCTATGTGATCGACTTGAAGAAACTCATAATGGATGAGTTTCAAAAAGACCTTATTCAGGGCATTCTAGTTACCAAAAAATGATAATAGCCATAAATAAATTATATTATTGGCCAAGAATGAAGGAAATAATTGAATACATTACCAGATACCTTGAATTCCCACAAGTCCAAATAGAATGTAGACATCTCACTGGATTACTATAGCTAATTCCAATCCCTAAGTGGAAATACGAAGTCATATCCATGAACTTCACCATAGAATTCTCAAAGAAATCCAATAGTGTGATGCTATTATGGTGGTAATGGACAAATTAAGTAAGGTGACTCACTTGGCTATTAATTCCACCCAAAAATATATTGACATAGAACATATATTTATGAAAAAAATATTCATATTACATGGCATACCCAAGAAGACCATTTAAGATCAATATGCCAAGTTCACTTCAAATTTTTGGAAAGCATTGTTTGAAAGCTTTGAGACTTAGCTAGTTTTTAGCACAACATATCATCCTTAGACAAATGGTCAAATTGAAAGGGTAAACATAATTCTAGAAGACATGTTGAGGATGTATTCAATGCATCGACCGAAGAGGTGGAAATAATTGCTACCATTAGTTGAATTTGCATGCAATAATGGGTACCAAGAATCACTAAAGATGAGTCCTTCTGAGACACTGTATGGTAGAAAATGCAATACTCCAATTAGCTGGGATGATCCAGTGAACAAGGTGGCACTTGGACCTGACATGTGGAGAGAATTGGAGCAAGAAGCAATTAATAACAAGCAGAAGTCGAAAGCAACTTAGGATATGCAAAAGAGTTATGCATAGTAGCAAAGGATGTACACATAATTTCAAGTGGGAGGGCATGTATATCTCCGCATTAGACCAAGGAAGAGCTCACTAAAAGTGTGTTCATGTGCTAAATTAGCATCCAGATTTTGTGGGCCATTTCAATTTTTGGAAAGAGTGGGACCAATAGCTTATAGATTGGTCGTACCACCTACAGTGAAAGGACATGATATATTTCATATTTATTTACTTAAAAAGTATGTATGTGACACTGATCATGTGATTGATTGGTCTATGATACAGGTGGAACTTGAGGGAGAATTCCAACTTGAACCACTGTGCATCCTAGACTAGAGACAAACCATGCTCCAAATCAAGTATTAGAGCAAGTCAAGGTATAATGGAAGCATTTTGGACCCAATGAAGCTACCTGCGAATTTGAAGACCAAATGAGAGAGCTCTATACATTTATTTTTAATGTATAAACTGATGTAAGAGTTGTTAATTACAAAGCTCATTTTTTGTTTTTGGTTTATAGAACACCGAGGAAATTTTTCTTTTAAGGGGGTGGGGTTTGTGACAACCCTTTCATTTACCCCAACTTTTGTAATGTGATTGTAATGAGAGTGTGGGAAAAAGAGCCACGACTCACTGATACAATGTGTTTTAAACATTTAAATTAAATTTCCCACTGAAGGAGAGGATGACCTTTCAAAACCCCGTTGTTTGATGGAGTTTGTTTGCTTGGAAAGCCATGAAATCAACCCTAAACTTAAATGTTGAAGGTAGTGAGCTATCATTTGCAAACCTAGTCGAGCCACTTATTAATAATTAATTTATGAGATATGAGTGGAAGCAGTGGTGCAAACTTGGTTGAATCCATTTTCTGGTAGTTAATATGTGAGATGAAATTGGAGGCAGTGTAGGAAAAAACAATGGCCTTCCCCCTGGTGCGTCAAAGAGACGGGTTGCGACCTCTCAAATGCACAACAAGATGTTGGGAAGAAATATATGAGGGCACAACTGAAGAAATTTGGGGCTCGTTGGTTGAAGAATGGTTTTCTGGTTCTTGAACTCTCTCTCATTCATTAAGTCCCCCTGAGTTTTATCTTGTATTGAGTTTCTTTTCCTTCCCATCATTGGAGCATGTGGGAGATGTTAGGTAGTGGCAATGGAAGACAAAGAGGTGTTTGAGTTGGTCTACAGAGCCATGTGCATGAGCTAAACCAAGCATGTGAATTTTGGTTGAATACCCGATGAACTATGTGTGAGGCCAATGGATTGTGTTGTCTAAGCCTATGTCGATTAGTGGGAGGCTCAGTGGAAGGTTGAAGCACTATGGTGCTCTTTGTATAGTTGATAAACCATTTGGACAATGAATTCCAACTCATGGCACTGAGAAATACCCCATTTGAGCCATGGCTTAAATCCCCGTGAATTTGGGTGAATTTTTTGTGAATTGTGTTTGAGGCCACTAGACTATGTGTCTAAGCCTGTGTGGATTAGTGAGAGGTTCAATGTTTGATCAATATTTTAAATTCACTGGCTCAAGGAATGTAATATTAGAGGAAACGTAGTACTGGGGAATAGGGCACATGGGGAAATGATACTAGGGAGATGGTACATGGGGGAAATGATCACATGAGAGATGATACTAGGGATATGGTACCTGGGGGAAATGATCCCATGGGAGATCATACTAGGGAGACGTACCCGAGGGAAATGATACTGAGGAAGCTAAATGGTGTGCTAATACCAATATGATGTAAGTGTCATGTGGTCAACCATGTGGGCCAAGGGTGGCCACGTGGATGTGACATATATTCCCCTTAGTGACATGGCCTCTTTAATGGAATAAAGTGTTGAGGGGCATAACTTTCTCCTTGAGATTAGGATTGAAGTAAAATTTATATTGTCGAAAAGCTCTCGGTGCGCTGAACAAGATGGTGGCATTAGTTTTAGAATTTGAATACTTCAAGGAAAAGAGATTGTTGTAACCCCATACTCATAATAGAACTTGGAGATCAGGTCAAAAGAGTAGCACTCCCACAATTTAAGATGGCTCAAGCGGTGGGAGGTGTTACATTATAAGAAAAATTGGGTAATAAACATGTTTCTTTCATGTGCAAAAAATGTTTTACCTGTTAGTTTGTATAGCATCAAAGGTGTTATAGTCTCGAAACTATGTGGAGAGGCTAAAACACATGAGCTCTCCATAACCCAAAAATCGTTTCTGGAAATTCCACCTAGAAGTTTCTCAATTAGATTATTAACCTATTTTAAAATATTTCTTAAGTCTAAACTTAGGAAAAGTGGCTAATTAATAAGTATTAATTGAGAAATGTGAGAATCATCTAGAAACTCACATGGATCGATCTAGAAATGATCTCAACCATCAATTATGTTTTAATCTTGGTCATTCGAGTCCCAATTGGAGATTATAAGAGGAGTTCGATGGGTAGATGGAGAATACACTAGAGCAGACACTCAGTGGCCCGGCAAGTTCAATTTTCTCCATAGCAAAGATTCAAGAGAGAATATTGAGCCAGAGGGTGAGTAACAGGTGGTAGAGGAGGTGAGAAACATTTATGGAGGAAGTCTTATAGTTCCGGAAGAGGTAGTGAGACAGAGTGTGAAATTCCTAGAGGGTCTATGCAAGCACTGCGTAGGCATAGCAACATATCAAGTTTGATCTAGCTGGAGGAGCTAGTGATTCAACAACTAGAGGCCGAGATTTTGGTCAGTTAAGACAATGAGTCAATTCCATAGCGAGACAAAGATAGAGCCAAGGGTTTCAAGATTTTCCAGAGGTAGCTACAGCAGTGTATGCACGAACTTTGCGCATAAGTTGATGCAGAAGGGATTGCTTGTAGTTGAGGAAGCAATTAAGGGGGACATAAATCAACTGTGGGGTGAGGAAAAATCCTCACAATAATTTTTTCCAGTATTTCTCTCAAAACGGATTGCCAATAAAGCATCCAAATTATTATACTCAGATATTGTCTACTACATAATAATATAAATCCCTCAGTTGTTGCACTGATTTTCCCAAGTTGGGTTTTTCCGGGGACTTTAGTCCAACAATAACTGTGCTAATTTTGATGTGTGTACTAGAATATTTCTTAGTTTCCATTTTATCTTCTGCAGAATATAATTTGGTGAAAAAACCAGTGGATAATTATTGGTTGTTTGTGTGAGCAAATATATTAATTAACAATTAAGAGAATAATTTCCAGTTGATGCGATAAAAATTTAAATTTTCACATGCCAGGTATTAGAGCTAGGTTGATCATCCGGGATACTTAGAAGCAGAAGAAGGAAAATTTCATTGTTTAGAGGGAGAAGCATGCTGAAATTTTTTGGTCTTATGTGGTACCTTTCCAGGGAATTTGAATTGCTAGACAAGGGTTCAATTTTCACTTCTAGGGTAGCATAAAATTTGATTTACCCAGGATAGTGATTCCAACAGGCAAAGGGAGCAGCAACAACTCAGATTTTCGTTGAGCAGATTCTTTGGTTGGACACATAGGGTTTTGCAGCAGTTTATAGTAGTAGAATCAAAGCTAGCTAGAAGAGGAATAACACACAAATTTGTCTTCAGTAAATTCTCTAGTATGACCATGGACAAAGTCAACATTCAGGGGGCTTGAGATTTGTTTTCTAGGTTGGAGGACGAATTTTCTTTCTTATTAGACTCAAATTCATAGGGTGTCTAGTGTATAGACAGTGAAGTGTCATCTCACATGACAGGGGTTAGAGAATATTTCTCTAGCTACAAGGACAAGCATATGTGCTTCTAAATTACGATGGGAAACAAAACAAAGTGTACTCCATTGGGGAGAGGTACCATTGATTTTCAGAGGGAGTCAGCATCAAGCACCTGATGTACTGCATGTGCCAAGGATTGGGTATGAACCTAATTTTAGTATCCCAGTTACATGATAAGGTATATGATATCCACTTCGTAGGGAAGAAGTTTTTTGTCAAACACTTGAGCTGGAAGAGGGTGAGACAGATTGGAGTTTGAAGCAATAGGTTGTACAAATTGCAACTCAACAGTGATAGTAGTAGTGGGAAGGAACTAAATGAGATATGACATAGGAGAGTGAAGCATTTACACCATGGAGCACTCAATATGCTCAGGGAGACAGTAACAAGGGATCCAAAACTTGGCATGGAACACGATGAAGTGTGCAGAGGGTGTGTGCTTGGGAAATATGCAAAGGCAGCATTCCCAAGAAGTGGCAATAGAGCATATGGCGTGTTGAGATTTATACACTTAGACATTGGCCCGATGTCCATTAGAGCATTTAGTGGGGTCGAATACTTCCTTACTTTTATTGATGAACATTTCAGGGAAGCCTGGATCTACTTTTTAAAGACCAAGAATGAGGCCTTCAATCATTTCCGGGAGTTTAAGGCTCTTGTGAAGAATGTGACAGGAAGAAGATCAAGGAACTTCGCTCAGATAATGGTGGAGAGTATATTGATAAAGACTTCACATATTTTTGTGGGAAGGAAGGCATAATATGGGAGTGGACAACTCCATACAATCCACTGCAGAATGGGGTAACGAAGTAGAAAAACAGAACCAGAGTTGGGGCTACAAATGCAATGTTATATGACCAGGTTTTGCTTGGGTTTCTATTTGCAAAGACATTTAACACAATAATGTATGCTCAAAACATGACTCCTCATAGGGAATTGGGGAAGAAAATGCCAAAAGGAGTCTTCTTTGGGAAGAAACCATAAGTTAGTCACTTCATGATCTTTGAAAGCATTGCTTATTGTCATGTTCCAGATGAAAAACAAACGAAATTGGATTAGACTGCAGAGAAGGGGTTTCTCATTGGGTGTAGAAAAACCTCAAAGACATACATGATCTACATTCCTAGAAACAAGAATATTGTGGTGAGATGAGACATGAATTTCATGGAGGACCGAGCTTTCAAGAAATATCATGAGATGCTTACAGGTGATCAAAGTTAGCTAGAAAAACCTCCATTGGTCCAACAATAGGGGTAGCTAGTGGGACCACCAGTAGGACAACCACGGGGATCTAGTACAATAACTAGTACCAACATTTCCTCAAGTACATGAAATCAAGTGAGTTTGCAATCGACGGAGCAGCAGAAGCAGAATGAGGAGGAACTGGTTGAACCTCCCACCACTAGTGGTCACGCCAAGAGGTTCTTCAGATAATGAGAGATGCAAAGGAGTTTATTGGAACTCCTAGGGCGTGCAAGAGACAACACAAATAGCTTGACAGGTGCCAAGCATTGGTGTCTCAGGTTGTAGAACCTTCTAGCTTTGAGGAGGTAGCACAACATCAGGTGTGGGTAGATGCCATGGTAGATGAGTACAACTCTATCATGACGAGTGATGTTTGGGAGGTAGTATCAAGATCTGAGGATAGGTCAATTGTAGGTTCTTGTTGGATCTACAAGATCAAGTACATTGCAAATGACAATGTAGAGAAGTACAAGGCGAGATTCGTTGCAAAGGTGTATGCACAAAAAAAAGGAATAGGTTATGAGGAGACCTTCGCTGAGTTGTGAGATACACTTATATTTGGTCGGTTATATCCCTAACAACGTAGATGGGGTGGAAAATTCACCAGATGGATGTCAAGACAACATTCTTGAATGATGTTATAAATGACAAGGTGTACATAGAACAACCAGATGGCTTCAAGGCTCATGAGAGGTACACTCGTGTGTAGATTGAAGAAATCTCTATACAGGCTCAAACATGCCCCCAAGGCATGATATGGTCAAATTGAAAACTACTTGCAGCAGATGGGATTCGTCAAGAGTGACACAGATCCCAACCTTCACTATTTGATGGCAGAGGGTGAGCCACTCATCCTATTATTGTATGTAGATGATCTCTTTTCGACAGGGTCATCAGGCCTCATAGAGGACTGCAAGAGGAACTTGGCGACAAAGTTTGATATGAAGGATTTGGGGTTGATGCATTATTTTCTAGGATTGGAAGTGTGACAGAAGGACGGGGAGAGCTTCCTTAAGCAATGAAGATATGCTACAAATATTCTGAAGAGATTCAAAATGCAGGATTGTAGACCCATGTATATGCCTATGATCTCCAATTGGAAAAAGATAGATGCATCAGATGACAAGGATGTTGACCTAACCTTGTATAGGCAACTCATCGGGTCTCTCATGTATCTAGTCAACACTAGGCCAGATATATGTTTCATAGTCAATATCCTCATTCAATTTAGGTTGGAATCGAAAGGGGTACATTGGACAACAACGAGACACATTTTGAGGTATGTGTGTGGCACAATTGAGTATGGGTTAAGATATACTCGAGGGGATGATGTCAGGCTATGTGGGTTCATAGATGTAGATTGGGAAGGCAGTTCAATGGACAATCTAAGTACCTCTGGGTACTGCTTCAACGTTGGATCATAAATAATTTCTTGGAGTAGCAGGAAGTAGAAATAAGTAGCACTAAGCTCTTCAGAAGCAGAGTATATGGCAACAAGCACATCCACGTGCGAAGCTATATGGGTTCAGAAGATGTTGGTAAGCTTGTTCAGGCAGAGGACGGAGGTGACCAATGTCTACTATGATAATAAGAGTTGCATCAAGCTCTATGAGAATCTAGTGTTTCATGACAGGTTGAAACACATAAATATTCAGCGTCATTTCATCAGAGATTGTGTGTAGTGTGGAGTGATCCAGCTACAATATGTTCCCATTGTTGGAAATACTGAGAGGGGGGTGAATCAATATTTCTTTTCAATTATTATTTTTACCAGTTTGATCACTTATATTTAGAACACAAAATGAACAATAAGAATAAATGCTTTTATTAATTTCTTCTTCACAAGAAATCAAGTACAATATATGTAGGCCTCCAACCCTACATGAAGACACTGATCTTCAATCTCCCAGGCTCCAACCTGTATTGTGCCAAGCACCGACTTGGACTTCCAAGGCTCCAACCTTGTCAATTTAGAGGCACCAACCTCAAGGGCTCCAACCCTATATCTGGTTCAAGCTCTGACCTGATTTCTTGAGGACTCCAATCCTCTAGGGCTCCAACGCTATCCTCCAAGGCACCAACCTTATCTTTTCAAGGCTCCAACCTCTAGGGCTCCAACCCTCAGTTTACTTCATCAATATGTATTTGGGTATACTTCACGACTCCTAATGTATTCTTCAATGCAATCCCTGCCAATCTTCGCTTAGTCTTCACGTCTCATCATCAATGACAACCTTGATCTCTTAGAAGGTGTCACCACTCCTCTTCATCGTACCCAAAAGATTTCTTCAAGTCACCTCATGATGTCATGAATGATGCATCAAGGTCTTCAATGTTATCTTCAAGACAATTCACCAAATTGTCTTCTACAATGTCTCCAAGGTCAATCAAGGCTACTCAACAAGAGTGCTCCAATCTGGGAAATTATTCATGATCACTTCACACAGACTGTTATAAAATTATATATTATGGAGCAATGGAACACATAAAATATTGCAGAAATATAAACATAGAAAACGCATAAAACAAGGGAGACACAGATATACGTGGTTCACCCAGTTTGGGCTACGTCCACCCCGAACAGCCAGTCCTTCCTTTCTATTATCCAGCAAAATGAAGAGACACAACCTACAACAGATCTAGTGTAATGTCCTCTATTTTCTCTCATAGTCTCACCTTTCTGCTTTTCGCTCGGACAATACACATCTATTACACACCCTCAAATACAATGCCCTCATACAAAGAGAGGGGTTTCCTTCTAGGGCAAAAAACCCTAAACTAAACATAAGTTCTACCATCAGATCATCCACCTAATGAACAACCCAGATTGACTAGAAATTACTATGCTTTTACAAGGCAATTTTACATTTATTTTTAGCTTCGAGGGCGTTGCCCCCGAGCCCCCGCCGGGGGACCGTTGGCCCCCCGGACCCCCCAACTGGGGGGAATCGCCCCCTCAGAACGCCCCAGCCAGGGGGGATCGGCCCCCTGGACCCCCACAAAGGGGACAAGTCCCCCCCGCACCCCCTCGCGTGGAGGGGTGTATAAACTTCCTGGGGTATACATCCGGCTGAAACAAAGACCTCTGAACAATCATGCTCCACACACAACACAAACTTCAAACAAGGTATCCACAAATTCTTCAAGGGTGTCACCTAAACAACCTTTTAAACAACTACTTCATTAATTATTCAAAAGTGTTGCTCCAAGGAATGGCTTCAATAGTGCACCAAGATTTTCTACCTCTAATCAACACAAAGGTTCCTTAAAGAGGTTGCTCTAATTCTGCTCAACGAGCTACTCCAAGATCTGTACAAGTATGTTTGCTTGAAAAAGGTCTTCAATCTAGTACAAGGGTGCTCAGACTTCAACTATGTTTCAAAAAAGCTTCCAAAGACTGCACTAAACTTCAACAAGAGTTAACATATATGCTCTGAGTCTGTACTTCACCACAGTGCGAGAAAGGAGGTGGCACTACACTTTTGTCGCCACAGTTCAAGTCACAAAAGAGTGTATGTATTAAAGTCACTGTTAACACCACATAGTCACTATTAATACCACAGTCCACTATCTATATCCGAGCCACAATGCTTAAGGTCACTGTGTTGTACCACAATCCTAGTTCTTACCACAGTCTGAGGCTCTGAGTTCTTACCATAATAAGCACTCTAGGGGATAAAGAGACCACAATTATGTTTTGAAGGATCACAATCTGAAAATGATAAGACTCACGTCCAAGATATATGTCTGTCTAGAGATGTCTGAATCACTGTAGTTGTAATAAATATTTAGACCAAAATCATTTTAAATTACTTTGTGTTCCTTTCTCCCTTATTTTCCATTATCCGAGCTGCTGTGGCACTTTTGTGATGATCACTGAATTAGATAATTGAGAATGGGGTCATCCTTATATATACGCCACTGTATGGAGGCTGACCTGTTAGGTTGAATAGTCGTTTCTCTTTGGTGAAAGCCGACATAAATATGGGTTACCATGTCCCTTTTTCGTAGCCGACCTATAGTGGATTAATTTTATCTGATTTGATTTAACATGAACAGTTAAGCCTTTAGAAATGTCAATTTGCATTTTTTAAATTTAAATGAACTGTGACCAATGTTTAGTGTGGAGATATTTTTTTTGGTCTGCCATGTGATGTAACATACATGCATTACATTTGTCTTCCATGTGAAAGATGGATCATATAAGAACTATGGAAAAGGCCTTGTTTTCCATGTGAGTGATGTATTACACCATGTTGTTGCATTATACATAATGTCTATTGTTATCCATGATAACCCCTAGAAATAATTTTTGGTTTGATTAGTTATTTGAGATAAGGTTTTTCACCACTGCTCTTTGCATCTATCTGCTTCTTTTCTGAAAGAGGTTGTTGTGCTTACATTTAGAGATTAAAGGAGGAAGAACATGTCCAGTTTAAATTGTTTAGGAGAAATTCTTATATTCTCTAAAACCCATACCATTTCATTCTTTGTTTTTAAAACTCTAGCTGTTTCCATTCATTATTAATATCCCAACTCTGGCCGCATTAACCCATTTAACACTAAGAAATCATGTTGCAGTCCTTTATAAAGGGTTGGGACCCACAAAACATATCGCTATCGGCCCATTTTCCTTTTTGCGATACATATCCGCTCATCTCCCTTTTTCTCTTGTGATTGCGATATCGCATATCGCAAAGTTCCTCGCCGATTTCCATATCCAAGTCTCGTTACCAACTCGCATGCTAATTGCGATAAAGTCCTCCCCGCCAATCACAATAATTCCTCTCCCCGCCGATTGTGATATCACAATCTGGGATCGCGCAAATCAAAAGTTCCTCCTCCGCCAATATCACAATTTCTGCCTGCCGATTGCGATATTGTAAATCCCTTCCGACTTGCGATTGCGATGTGCGAGAATCCTATTGGATGTGATATTTTATGTGATACATTCTATAAATTGTCACGTTTGGAACATCATAAAATCACCATAAATAAGTGTTAAAGCCCCTTCTCCCTTTTCAATGGCGATATGTGAAGTTCCCTTCCAGATGCGATAATTTATGTGACATGTTGTATTAAAGTTTCACATTCGGACAATCGGTAAACACTATGAAACATGGTAAAAAGGCCCTCTGCTATATTGCAATTGCAATTGCAATATCAACAAGCCCGAATCAACAACCCAGATTAAATTGGTCGGGATCAATGAACATTAAAACATCCATTTCGCCTTTCGCTCAAAGGATAGTGAGGGTATTTTTCAGCGTATATCCAACAACACATTCATCAAACAAAATGCAGTGAAAGGTGAGACAGCGAGACACAAAGGACAATGAGAACACTTTCAAGCACATTTTAATCAGCAATCAACATTGCATATTTGAAGTGCTAGATGTTCTGAATTTCCACAAATATAGTGCCAACACTTCAAGCAATTTTCTTAACTTATTGTAACAGTTAGATAGGTTTTGTGTAAGTGACTCCTATTTGTATTCAAACTCTGTTAAAACAGAAAATCCCTATGAAATCTCAATGTTTTATTAATCAAATAGGATTAGATCTCTTAGCTGTTGATTGAATCTAGCCCAGGTGGTAGATTTTGTAAAGGAGATCTCACTATATATATGTATGGTTTCTTGTTTTTTCAGAGGGGGGATCGATGATGTGAGAAGACCACATTTTGTATATTTGTCAATTAATAAAAATACAATTTGCAACAATACTTTGTCTTAACCTGAGATTCATTTTTGGTTTCAGTTCCATCCTATCATGCTCCTATGTTGTTATCAATTTTCATAGCTTATTTGATTACTTGGAATTCAATGTTATATTGCTCCAACTTCCTTCAATTTTGTTGTGATTATTGTAAATGTCAATATTCACATTAGTAAACCAAAAAATGCCTTAGCTTCCACAAAACAATGTTGTTTGTAATTGATTTTCTTTAATTGACTCCATGCCCAATGGTGGTTGTCCTCACACTCTTTCACCTACAAAATCGCACGAAACACAAAGTTAGCCATTTGTATTTTTAGCTTATCATTGTCAAAATTTTAAGTATATTGAGAGAGCCCTCTCAGATTGGAAGGGCTAACTTCTAGTCAAAAGTTGTTTTAAAATAGTTACAGTGGGTTGAAGGTTGACGCAACCCAACCCTTTCTGGCCCAGTGATAACATTTTGGTGCATCTGCCGGGAGCTTAAAAGATTTTTTTTTGGATTTTTTTTGAGTCTCTTCATTCTGATTTCTGTGGGCAACAAGAAATCAGAGTTTTCTGAAGGTTGTGATATTACCCGGTGACTCCAATTTCAAAATATCCAGAAGATCGAAGCTTCATGGTGACTCCACTGCTTGAAGATCCGTAGCTTGAAGAAGTTCCAAGATGAGTTCTGCTATAAGAAGAAATGCTAGGTATGCTCCTATGAATCAGTCTCACATCTATGGTTTTCCAAATCCTATGGCTTGTGTTGATTGGTCAACCCATATTCTCATGTTCAGAGATGAAAAGAAAGATGATGCTAGTCGACATTTGGTTAAATTCCATTTACATGTATGTAGACTGAGGGTTGAGTTTCCTTAGGATTGTCTCATGAAGATGTTTATGGCTACCCTTGAAGACAAAGCTAGAGTATGGTATGATGGGTTGCCATCAGGGAGCTTGTGTTTTCTTAAAGATTTCCATAAAATATTTTTTGCACAATATAGGAAGTCTAATCCTTCATCACCACTGTTTCAAGACTATTGTAATTTTTGGAAAGGTTTCATTCAATATTGTGAAAGTATTAATGATGATGTAGAATGTATGGATGATGAGGAGATGTTAGAGGCACTTTATGAATTTTCTTCTCAAGCTAGTTGTCATGATGATCAAGAAATTTTCCAACAAGCATATGTCTCTTCTTTAGTTGAAGATGAAATGGATCAACAATTTGACAATCAAGTCATATTACATGAAATCCATGAATATTTACAGCCCTGTCAATCTATATGCAGTCAAAGGTATGAGTCATTTTCTGAGATTTTATGTCAAGAAGATGTTGGCATTATGACTCAGGTTTGGAGCTATGGCACAGGTGTTGTCCTTGATGGCAACCTTCTTTGATATCAGATCTCAGTTCAGGCACTCAGAAACTAGAAAAAGACATATACGCAGGTTCATCCAGACGAAGGCGCGTATACACGCGGGTTATACATTACAAAAGCGCGTATATGTTGGGGATCATTCTTTTGGTCCATGGCAGTTAGATCTTGGAACTTGAACCTATGAACATAGGACCATGGCGTCTCGTCAGATGTGTTGATCCCTAGTTTTGGGTTCATGGTATTGAAATGTTATGGTTTTGGACCATGGTATTGGGGAAGGCGTAAGACTATAAAAGAGGAAGGAGATATTGTGACAAATGACCATCTGAATTATAATTGAAGATCTGAAAAGTGCTAGAGCTGGTATATTGGGTGGTGATGCAGATCTGGATCTGAAGGAAGGAGGAACTTTAGCGCAAA
>APFE030057966.1:72077-89560 GCA_000404065.3 Pinus taeda
AGGAACTTTAGCGCAAAAGGAAGGATAAGTTCTATTCATGGGTCATAATCTTTAAGCTTGAATGATAGTATCTTTGTATGATTTTGATCTGCTAGATGTGACGCTTGCTTGATCTATCTGGTAATCTGGGTTAAATAATGATTGAATAGTTGAAAGAGTGAATTATCCTTCATAAGATTTGTACGCAGGTTTAGTAAGGCGAAAACGCGTATACACGTAGTTTCAGTGAAGTAAAGGGGCATATACGCAGGTTGTTCCATACGCAGAAGCGTATGCACACTAGTTTCAGGCTGTTGAAATAGCGTATATAATCTAAGTTGTGATCTAGCTGTTTCTGACTATTGCTGCTGTGTTCTGGGTTCTGCTTTCTGGTGTATGGTTTCTAGTACTGTGTTTTGGGTACAACTGTAAAGAGAATATCTACTTGATTCAGATCTAATTTGTGAAAAGGAGATTGGTTGATTCTTGATGATTGATTGATGTTCATGGATCCAGTTTGAAAATTGATGAAACGTGGTCCCTGGAAGAAAGAGAAGGTTGTAGCCTTCTGTAGGTCAGCATCTACGTACTAGTATCTTGGCTAGTGCAAGAACTAAGGGGGTTGTAGCTCCCTTCCAGGAGAAGCTGGAAAACGAGAGAGAGTTGTAGCTCTCTGCAGGTTGCAGCCTGCGTACTGGTAAAGGACTGCACCAGTACATTGTAAACCGAAGTTTCTAATTAAAGAAAGATAGAGACGAATTGCAGCAGGTGGTTTTCACCCACATTGGGTTTCCACCTTATATCTGGTGTTCTTGTGTGTGATTGTATTTCTACTCTGTTTTACTATCTTTGGTTACTGGTATTTGATGCTGCATCTCAGATTAACAAACATCATCTGAAGTTTAAGTAAATTAAAAGTTTGCTTTGTATACGCGGCTTTTCTTCTGAATAGTTGCGTATATACGCGGGTTGAATTAACTGAAGTAGCGTATACAATTTGGTTTTGAAAAGGATTATTTGACTTGATAATACTGATTCACCCCCCCCTGTCACATCCAAAACATCGAAAAATCACCATAAATCAGTGTTAAAGCCCCTTTTCCCTTTTCGATGGCGATATGCAAAGTTCCCTTCCAGATGCGATAGTTTATGTGACATGTTGTGTTAACTTCTTCTGAAACATGGTAAAAAAGCCGTCTCTTGCATTGCGATTGCGATTGTGATATCAATAGGCCCAGATCAACAACCCAGATTGAATTGGTCCGGATCAACGACCCAGATCAACTAACATTAAAACATCCATTTCACCTTCTGCTCAGAGGATAGTGAGGGTATTTTTCGGCGTATATCCAGCATCACAGTCATCAAATAGAATGTAGTGAAAAGTGGGACAACGAGACATTGTGGCCAGCGAGAGACAGAGGACATCCAGAACACCTTCAAGCACATTTTAATCAACAAACAACATTGCATATTCGAAGGCCCAGATGTTCTGAATTTCCACAAATACAGTGCCAACACTTCAAGCAATTTTCTTAACTTATTGTAACAGTTAGATAGGTTCTGTCTAAGTGACTCCTATTTGTATTCAAACTATGTTAAAACAGAAAATCCCCATGAAGGCTCAATGTTTTAGTAATCAAATAGGATTAGATCTCTTAGCTATTGATCGAATCTAGCTGAGGTGGCATATTTTGTAAAGGAGATCTCACTCTATATATGTGTGGTTTCTTGACTTTCAGAGGGGGGGATCGATGATGTGAGAAGACCACATTTTGTATATTTTTAGTTAATAAAATTACAGTTTGCAAGCAATACTTTGTTTTAACCTAGGATTCATTTTTGTTTTCAGTTCCATCCTATCATTTTCCTATGTTGTTATCAGTTTTCATAGCTTATTTGATTACTTGGAATTCAATGTTATATTGCTCCAACTTCTTTCAATTTTGCTGTGATTATTGTAAATGTCCATATTCACATTAGTAAACCAAAAAATGTCTTAGCTTCCACAAAACAATGTTGTTCATAATTTGTTTTCTTTTATTCACTCCATGCCCAATGGTTGTTGTCCTAACACTCTTTCACCTGCAAAATCACACGAAACACAGAGTTAGGCATCTATATTTTTGAGCTTATCATAGTCAAAATTTTAAGTATATTGAGAGATCCCTCTCAGATTGGAAGGGCTAACTTCTAGTCAAAAGTTGCTTTGAAATAGTTACATTGGGTTTAAGGTTGACACAACCCAACCCTTTCTAGCCCATTGATAACATTTTGGTGCGTCTGTCGGGAGCCGAAAATCTTATTTTTCCAGATTTTATTTGAGTCTCTTCATTCTAATTCCTGAGGGTGATAGGAAATTAGAGTTTTCTAAAAGTTGTGATATTACCCCGGCGACTCCAATTTCAAAATATCCAGAAGATCGAAGCTTCATGGTGACTCCATTGCTTGAAGATTAGTAGCTTGAAGAAGTTCCAAGGTGAGTTCTATTGTAAGAAGAAATTCCAGGTATGCTCCTATGGATCGATCTCACATCTATGGTTTTCCAAATTCTATGGCTTGTTTTGATTGGTCAACTCATCTTCCCATGTTCAAAGATGAAAAGAAAGATGATGCTAATCTGCATTTGGTTAAATCCCATCTACATGTATGTAGATTGAGGGTTGAGTTTCCTGAGGATTGTCTCATGAAGATGTTTATGGCTACCCTTGAAGACAAAGCTAGAGTATTGTATGAAGGGTTTCCATAAAGAAGCTTGTGTTCTATTAAAGATTTCCATAGAATATTTTTTGGAGAATATAGGAAGTATCATCTTTCTTGACCACTGTTTCAAGAAGTTTCATTCAATATCTTGAAAGTATTAATGATGATGTAGAATGTATGGATGATGAGGAGATGTTAGAGGCACTTTATGAATTTTCTTCTCAAGCTACTTGTCATGATGATCAAGAAGTTTTCCAACAAGCAGATGTCTATTTTTTAGTTGAAGATGAAATGGATCAACAATTTTACAGTCAATTCATATTACATGAAATCCATGAAGATTTGTAGCCCTGTCAATCTATATGCAGTGAAATGTATAAGTCAGTTTCTGAGATTTTATGTCAAGAAGAAACTCCTCAAGATCAGGGTTTTGAAAATACATGTATGAAGATTTTGAACAAAGAGGTAACATGTGAAGAAAGCTGTCTACCTAGACAAGAACTTTTTTCCTTTGAAAATCATAATGATGTTGTCCTGGTTAAAGTGCATGAAAGTTCACCTTTAGGTAAACCTGAGATACATGAAGATTCGAATATACAGTTTTTACCTATTCTATTTGAGGATCATCAAATAACATGGATGAAATGCATAAATTTGTTTGTATAGGCGATGTTAGTGTTCAAACTCAAGATGACATTCCTCAAGCAAAACTACCAAAGGTTATATCTTATTTGTTTGACAAGCAAAAGAGTAGTTTTGATACACGCAATATGGATGTCATGTTTGAAGATGTTCAAGGATGCATGGATGGATTTTTTATTTACATAGAAGGGTAGACAAATCTATAGTTGCCTTTTTATTTGATCCTGTTCTTGGAATTGAAGACTTAGGACAACATAAACCATCAGTTATGAATGAATTCAACCCTCATGGTTTTACTCATCAAGAAAAGGTGATTTTTCATGATTATCAAGAATGTTTGGTAATTCTATTCCAGTGATCAGTGAAGGTGGAGTTTCTTTCATTTATAAGCTCAGGTGATGGATTCAGTTTTATTCTGAGTTGCCAATAGATGATTCACTACTGATTTTTTTCAAGCACAGTCAAGAAGCCCAAACGTTGAATCAACTCTTTGACTGGTTATATTGGAGGTTTCATATTGCTTGAATTAAGCAGGTGGATTTTCAAACATTAGAGTAGGGTTATTGGTACATAAATAAGCTTTTTGGGTAAGCATTTCCTTAGGCTTTAGGAAATATTTTACAGTTGTTAGTTTCAGTTCGTACATCAATTTGATATCATATTGCAGCAGTAGTAGTTGGTTTTCAGTTGGTTTGCAGTTTACCTTTCAATTTGGTGAAGTGGGTTTGAATGTAGTCTTCAAATTGGGATCAACCCAATGGTCAGGCAACTCGTCTACTAGTTCTTTGTTGCACCACAGGGGTGAAACATCCCCATTGGAGCCATTGTTATCCATGATAACCCCTAGAAATAATTTTTAGTTTGATTAGTTATTTGAGATAAGGTTTTTCAACATTACTCTTTGCATCTATCTGTTATTTTTCTGAAAGATGTTGTTGTGCTTACATTTGGAGATTAAAGGATGAAGAACATGTCTAATTTAAATTGCTTTGGAGAAATTCCCACATTCTCTAAAATGCATCCCATTTCATCTTTTGTTTTTAAAACTCTAGCCATTTCCATTCATTATTAATATCCCAACTCTAGCCGCATTAACCCATTTAACACTAAGAAATCATGCCGCAGTCCTTTTTAAAGGGTTGGGATCTGCAAAACATATCGCTATTGGCCCATTTTCTTTTTTGTGATACATATCCATTTGTCTCCCTTTTTCTTTTGCAATTGCGATATCGCATATCGCAAAGTTCCCTGCCGATTTCCATATCCAAGTCATGTTACCAATCCGCTTGCCAATTGCGATAAAGAATTTCTCGCTAGATTGTGATATATTCCTCCCCTCCATTCGTGATAATTCCTCTCTCCATTGATTGAGATATCGCAATTGGCGATCGCGCAAATCAAAAGTTCCTCCTCTGCGGATATCACAAGTTCCGCCTGCCGATTGTGATATTGTAAATCCCTTCTGACTTGCGATTGTGATGTGTTAGAACCCTACTGAATGCGATATTTTATGTGATACATTCTATAAACCGTCACATCTGGAATATTGGAAAATCACCATAAATCAGTGTTAAAGCCCCTTTTCCCTTTCCGATGGCGACATGCAAAGTTCCCTTCTAGATGTGATAATTTGTGTGGCATGTATTAAAGTTTATCATCCGAACAATCGGTAAACACTATGAAACATGGTAACAAGACCCTCTCATGTATTGTGATTGCGATATCAACAGACCTAGATCAACAACCCAGATTGAATCGGTCCAGATCAACGAACATTAATGCATCCATTTTGCCTTCCACTCAGAGGACAACAATGGTATTTTTCAGCGTATATCCAACAACACAATCATTAAACATAATGCAGTGAAAGGTGGGACAACAAGACACAAAGGACAACGATAACACTTTCAAGCACGTTTTATTCAGCAAACATCATTACATATTCGAAGGGCCAGATGTTTTCAATTTCCACAAATATAGTGCCAACACTTCAAGCAGTTTTCTTAACTTATTGTAACAGTTAGATAGGTTTTGTGTAAGTGACTTCTATTTGTATTCAAACTCTATTAAAACAAAAAATCTCTATGAAGGCTCAATGTTTTATTAATCAAATAGGATTAGATCTCTTAATTGTTGATCGAATCTAGCCCAGGTGGCAGATTTTGTAAAGGAGATATCACTTTATATGTGTGTGGTTTTTTGAATTTCAAAGGGTGGGATCAATGATGTGAGAAAACCACATTTTGTATATTGTTCAGTTAATAAAAATACAGTTTGCAGAAATACTCTGTTTTAACCTGAGATTCATTTTTGGTTCGAAACGCGTCGACAATAATCTTTTTATGTGATTTTCACCGAAGCTCTTTTTACAAATTCATTTTTGGTTTCAGTTCCATCCTATCATGCTCCTATGTTGTTATTAGTTTTCATAGCTTATTTGATTACTTGGAATTCAATGTTATATTTCTCCAACTTCCTTCAATTTTGTTGTGATTACTGTAAATGTCCATATTCACATTAGTAAATAAAAAAATTCCTCACTTCCACAAAACAGTGTTGTCTGTAATTGATTTTATTTAATTGACTCCATGCCAAATGGTGGTTGTCCTCACACTCTTTCACCTGCAAAATCACATGAAACACAGAGTTAGCCATTTGTATTTTTGAGCTTATCATAGTCGGATTTCTAAGTATATTGAGAGAGCCCTCTCATATTGGAAGGGCTAACTTCCAGTCAAAAGTTGGTTTGAAATAGTTACATTGGGTTGAAGGTTGACACAACTCAACCCTTTCCAACCTAGTGATAGCATCTACCATGTATGGTCATAGGGAACCATTTTGCCTACATTATACATTATGTTTTCCATGTATGGTCATATGTATGCCATGTTTGTCTACCATTAAACAAATCCATTTGTTAATAAGGAAATTTTGATATTGTTGGGAGAGGATTGGGTCGAGCTTCGGAGGAAGAAGAACAGAGAGCTGGTACGGCTGGGCTTGGTTCAACATGGCCTGAACGGAGGTAGTGGAACGGGGTTGCAGGCCGACATCGGTCCTGCAGCCACCCCCTGACACCTTCGTGGCACACGTGCCCGGCTTGAACCTCCTTTCTCCTTTCGATGAAAGCCATTACACCCCGTTTTATTTTTACCCTTTTGTTTTTTATCTTTGTCGATCGCAGTTAGGGTTATAGAAGAACAGCTCACAGACAGCTCAGTTGCCTCCCGTCGCTTTCCTCCAGCTTGCTCGCCCTTGGGGTTACTACGCCTCCTCACTTCCCGCCCCAGGGCGGTGCTGTTCCAACAGCGCTGTCGGTGTCGGTCCTCGACGGTTACCTGTTTCCGAGGTTCTAACCTGTTTTTTAGCACCTGGCGTAATGGACCTTGACGAGGTGGACTATTCAGACTCTCCGTTGGCGGATGACTCCATCTGGCGATCCAAGTTTGCGGCTTCGGGAGGTCTGTACAGCGATAGCTTGATTGCCAATTTCGAGGATCTCACTCAGTCGTCGGACCCTGTTCTCTCGGCCTCTCTTCAACCGGAAGATCCCTCTACCTAGACTCCTTTCGCTGCTCCCTCCCCGACCTCTCTTGGTTTTCTCTCAGACTGCTTCCAAGCCTCTCCCCCTTGCGCCGGTCCTTCAGATCCACCGTGTGCTCACCCTCCCTCGATTCAAGTTGAAGCCCCCCTCGACGCTCCCCCTCAATCTGTTTCGACCCCTCCCCCAGCGGCCCCCGTTTCCTCTGGTAGCTTCAATTCGGTCCCCCCTCTCCTGGAGGCTTTCCTCGACCCCCTCCCGAACCCTAACCCTCCTCCCCCGCTCGATGCTCCGGTCGAAGCTAGGGTCCCTACAAACCCTAATCGCATGTCCTCCCGACCATTGAAGAAACAACGCTGCTTCAAATCCCGATCAGTGGACATCATTCTAAGGCTCGAAGAAGACATTCAGTGGGGGGACACTATGGATTTAGCGGACAGGGTGCTTGTGGGATGCATCAGATGCAGGAATTACTCAGCAGAAAGACTGAAGCTGTGGGCAGCGGAGATCTGCGGTCAACATCTGGCGGAAATCCCCTTCGTCCATACATTCGTGTGAGGTTGGTTCGCGCTTAGGTTCGCCAGGGCCGACCACACGAGCTGGGTCTTGTCGTCTTTTTGGCACTTTGAAAAAGCACCGGTCCTTCTCAAAAGATGGTCGCCCCTCTTCGACCCGGAGACTGAACAAATCAGGGTTGGACCGGTCTGGATCAGGCTTTCGGGCTTGCCCCTCCAGTACTGGTCAGAGGACATCTTCAGGAGAATCGATAATTCCTTGGGTACTTACATGGAGTCAGACAAGTCATACATCACGACGGGAGTGATGGCATACACCAGGATTTTAGTGCATATGGACACAAGAGGTGGCCTGCAGGAGTTTATTACCATTCAATGGAAATCCTTATCAAGAAAGCAGAAGTTGGATTATGAAGGAATCCCCTACTGCTGTAGGAGATGCCATCAAGAGGGTCATCTGTACAAATACTACCCCATTCTAAAGAAAACTTCTCTGGAAATTGGAGAGAAGGAACCAACACCGGATGCCGGGAACCCTAAGCCACTGGTCACTGCAGCTCAAAAGGCGGAGCAAAAAAAAACCTCAGACACTGTGGAAGCGCCGCTCGCACCCCTGTAGAAAAAGAAGAGCAGGAACCTGATCAGGCTCCTCTCTCCACCTCTGATGCACTCAAAGGCAGCAAAAGGCGACGTCTTCTTATCAGTTATGTCTCTCCCCCCTGCTACCTATGGTTCTCATCATTTTTCTTCTTCATTATCGCTATCCTCCAATTTACCCCCTCCGATCCTGACTCCCCCCGCCCCTCCTCCCCGATGGCTCTCGACCCGGCAGCGGCTTCTTAGCCCCCTCTCCTCCCCTCCAGGACAGGTCATCTATATATGAATTTCCCCATCCCAAAGCCATCGGCCACTTTCTCCTCGTGCTCCCTCTCGTCCATCCCTTTCCCCTCCCTTCCAACTCCCTCCGCTTTGGTAACCTCTACGCCGAGGTACTCCACTTACTCGACTGCAAAGCAGAAAGAGCTGGATGCCATAGGGTTGGATGCCACCCCTCATATCCTCTCGCCCAAACAAGGTAGAGGAAGACCATCCAATCTTCACAAAGCAAAAGAACAAGCGGGAGATGAAGTAATCTTGGGCAAACAACACACCATTGAAAGGGTAATTAGAGCAAAGGAAACCCTTCCCAAACCCCCTCCATGAAAATTTTGTCCTTCAATTGCAGAGGGATGGCTAGCCCCGAAAAAAAGCTGGCCCTAAAGCGTCTCCTCTTATCTGATTTGGTCGATGTCATCCTTTTACAAGAAACCCTCTGTAAGGTAGAATCGGTCATCCCCACACTAAGCTCTTGGATGCTGGGATGGATTTTCCATGCTCTCGATGCCTCGGGACGCTTCGGGGGAATTGCAGTTGGTTTTAAGCAGAGCAATATTAACCTGAAGAACATATGGGGAGGGGGAGGTTTTCTGGGAGCAGATATCTACTCCAAGGACCTGGAGGAAGAGCTGAGAATTATCAACGTCTATGGACCCTGCCACAATCAGGAGCTTTACTGGCGAAGGCTTCTTAGTACCCCCCTCCTCCTAGAAGATAATGTGATCCTTGGAGGGGACCTGAACTTCTCTCTGGGTTTCTCGGAATCTTGGGGACACTTGGCGCAGATAGACCCACTATCCGACTTCTTTGAGCATCTGCTGGAAAGCCATCGCTGGGTAGATATACCTTCAGCAAAGATTTAGCATACCTGGAGGAACAACCAAACAGGGGAAGAAAGGCTGGCTAGGAGGCTGGACCGTTTTATCATCAAGGAGGCCTTCCACAACAGCCACCCCAGATCAAGACAATGGGTCGGTAGTGGTGGAATCTCGGATCATAGGCCCATATATTTAGAGGTTGGAGATAGATGACAAAAGCACACAACCCCTTTCAAATTCAACTCTACATGGCTTCGGGACCCCTCCTATATCAATCTAATATCCGATTACTAGAAATCACACCCAACCACTGTGGAGGAGCATCTAGCAATACGATTTGTAAAAAATCTCTCTGAAATTAAGGGTTTATCCAGAGCTTGGGCTCACAAGAAAATGAAATAGGAGGACCTAATCATAACTCAAGCTGAGCAGATGATCGCAGATCTTGAATCTCAATCAGAGGGTACTTTCCCTACTTTGGAACAGAAAGCCTCTTACGAATCTTTAACCAAGCAAAGGGCACAAGTTATAAAAGATAGAGAAGCAAGCTGGCGACTAAGAAGCAGAGCGATATGGCTCCAGGAGGGGGATGAGAACACAAAATTCTTCCATCGCTTTGCAAATGGCAGGAAATCAATCAACACTATTTTTGAGCTACAAAATGACCAGGGGAAACAAGTTCACACCTCAGGGGAACTTGCTACTTTGGCCACCTCTCACTTCAAGAATACCTATAAGGCCCTGAGGGAAGCCAGCCTGCTAGAAATCATGAGAGTGGCTGAACACTTCCCCTGGTTTGTGGAAGAAGGGGAAGAAGGGGAACTTATCAAAGAGGTCACACTGGGGGAACTTGAGGCTACCATCCGGGGTTTCCAGATAGATAAAAGCACTGGACCTGATGGCTGGCCTATAGAGTTCTATATTTCCTTTTTCGACCTATTAGGACAAGACCTCCTCACAGTAATCAACCATTGCCGCCTAGATGGAAAAATCCCCACGGCCATCAAATCCGCCTTCATCGCCCTCATTCCTAAATCCGACAAGCCAGCCTCTTACAACGACTTTCGGCCCATCTCGCTGTGCAATAGCCTCTACAAAATCATGGCCAAAAGCCCATCCTTTCGGCTCATATATCCCCTGAACAATTTGCTTTCCTTCAGCATCGCCAGATCCACAAAGCCATTGGTACTGCACAAGAACTCCTACATTCAGTGCAGAGTAAGAAGCTGAAGCGCATGATCTTAAAAGTCGATCTCTCTAAAGCTTTTGACAGAGAAAGCCTGCTCTACATCCATATGCTCCTCACCCATCTGGGTTTCCCTTATATGTTTATCATATGGATTATGAATTTCATTTCTGATGTGCCCTACAGTGTCCTCCTCAATGGATCTCCCACACCCTTCTTCACAGCCGAGAGGGGCCTCAGACAAGCATGCCCTTTATCACCACTGCTTTTCCTGCTCATCATGGAAGGGCTTAGCAGACTGATAGGGGCAGAACACAGGAGGGGCCGAATTACAAGAATAAAAATTATGGAAAACTGCTCTCTTACCCACCTCCTCTTTGTGGACGATGTGCTTATTTTCTTAAATGGTAGCATGGACGACACATGTGCCTTACAGAATGTGTTCGACCTCTTCCAGAAGGCTTCAAGCATGACCATCAATGTACAAAAATCCACCCTCACAGCTATAGGATGCTCCCATCATGAATTACACTACACACTCAACTGGTTCCCTTTCCCTATACACCCTATGGAGGAAGGCCTGAAATATCTCAGATTCCGACTAAAACCTGGGGGGTACAAAATTTCTGATTAGATCTGATTAATTGTTAAGGTGGAAAAGAGGCTCAATGTGTGGTACAATAGGTATCTTACTCGGGCCGGAAGACTCACCCTCATTAAAGCAGTGCTGGAAGCAACACCGGTCTATTGGATGTCCTTGGCCTGGATCCCCAGGGGAATTCTTGCAAGACTGCAAAAGATCTGCTGCAGATACCTATGGAAGGGGAAGAAACAAGGGAATCTCTTCGCTTGGGTAAAGTGGGAAACAATTTCCAGGCCTAAGAAATGGGGTGGATGGGGTATAAAAAGGCTGGATCTTTTCGCTAAAGCACTAGCAGCAAAGCTAGGATGGCAGCTCATCACCTCGCACAGCCTCTGGACGAGAGTAGTATATGATAAGTATATCGCCCCAGAAAACACTTTCGACTGGATCTGTAGGGAACATAGGGCAAGCGGTAACAAATCCAATATATGGAAAGCAGTTCTATCCTCCCTCCCCCTCATTCGGGAAGGCCTAACATGGCGAATAAATCAGGGGACTGTTGTTCGTATAGGAATAGATCCATGGATTGGATGTGCAAATGCCCACCGACTTCCAACACAGTTGATTGCCCTCCTAAAGAACCACTGAGTTACTCATATAGCAAACATTGTAGACCAGGAAAACTCCTCTTTCTTCCAGCAGGCATGGAAGACAGCACAAGAACTCTATATCCCGGGACACTGGAGGCAAGATTGGGAGGACTTCATGGAAGCTCCCACACAAGCACACATCAGGATAACTCAAGAAGAAGATGAAGTAGTATGGGCTTTCACGAAAAATGGGAAATACTCACCCAAAGAAGGCTACCTAAAGCTCATGCAACATGTTCAGCCAGAAATCGTACAACACTGGTGGAAGGCACTCTGGAAGCTCAAAGCAGCACCCAGAACGTGAATGCTTATGTGGAACATCCTATTCAACAAGATCCCCACTAGCTCAAATCTGATGAGGCGATCCTTTCATGGGCTATTCTGGTGCCACCTCTGTAGGAAAAATGACGAAGATACCGAACACTTATTTCTGACCTACCCAATTGTCACTGAGCAATGGACCCTCAACACTTCATCTTCTCCCTCCCTACAACAATGGCAAGGGCATTCTATCATAGAGGCCTAGCTGGATTGGCTTGTGAAGCACAAAGGCAGAGACAGAAACATCCCCCTCCTAATGTGTTGGGCTATCTGGACGACGAGGAACCAGGCCATTTTTGACCGTAAGGATCCCCTCTGGCCTTCCATCAGAACCCATGTCCTTGCTGATTTCAGCCTCCTCCCTGAAGACCCCCCTCAGAATCTCGACCGAACCATCCAGCCCGAACTCATTGACAAATCTTTCCCTTGGGCCTACTTTGACGGCTCAACCCAAGAAAAAGACTATGGGGGAGGGGCCATACTATACTTGAGGGATGACCACTGCTTTAAGATCCAAATGCACCTGGGGAAGGGTACAAACAATTTTTCTGAGCTCTCCACGGCCAAACACCTCATCCATCTTGCCCTTGAGAAACGTTGCACAAAGTTACAACTTTTTGGGGACTCAAAACTGGTCTGCAATTGGCTCAATAGAACATCTCACTGCTCTTTTTTTTTTTTGAGACACATTTTGGATGAGGCACACAGACTCTCAACAACTTTTGATAAATTTGTTTGTCAACACATGTACAGGGAGGGCAACACAGGGGCAGACCACCTATCAAAAGAGGCATCGCACAAGCAAGAAGCGGACTGGTTGATACAGGAAGAAGTGGATGGAACTTTCCACCAATATTACCACAGGCCGTTTATAGATTTGCATCCTCACCAGGAGACATAGCTTTTCTGCAGTTTTTACTCCCCTCTCACGGGCCTCTTTTTGGCTCAATGGTTTCTATTGAAAGCCGCTGGATATATATACTGCTTATCCTAATGTTTTTCTTTCCACAGTTTCAACACTGAACAATGCGACAGCCATATACATGACATACGGGTTGTGGTATATTTTTTTGTATGGACACAGATGGTCTCCCTGCGTGGAGCATAATCTCTGAAAAGCAATAAGTTTTTTATTTAGTTGTTCTTCTTGAATATCTCTCTGCGATCATTTGAACTCCCTGCGTGGAGGCAAAAGACAAAAAATTTGCTATATATTTTTGTTTTTTTTTTGTACATGGCCGCAACTGTCACAAAAACAACCTTTAGGTATATTGGGTAGGCTACTAGCCTCATGATGCATATGCCTAGGCATCTACAAAATGTAATTTCTCCAAACTCAATAGAAATTACGAATTTTTCTACGGGAAAAAAAAGAAGGAAATTTTGATATTGTTTCTAAACATATTCATTGCCAAGGATTATGTTTTGTTTAATAATGTTTGGTAGCATGTATTATTTTTTACATGGAGAGTCTACATGATATGAATGAATACTATGACATGACAAGGATTATGTTTGTTTTAATAATGTGTGGTAGTGTGTATTATGTTTTACATGGAGAGGCTACATGATATGAATGAATAATATGACATGATAAGAGGTAGGTGGGGTGCTTTAAGTAATTTTGTGTTGATTAAGATTTATATTAGGATTTTAAGGAATTTATGAAATATGATATGGTTACAATAGGGCTTAGGGTAGGATTATGGGAGTAATTTATTTAGAACTTCATTTATTTATGCTAGGGTGTGAGTATATACATATATATAGGTTTTATTGGTATTTTTAGTAAGGTTGTGGTATCATGAAACTAGGGCTTGTCATCTAGGATTTATTCATTTTTATTAATTTTCCTAGGGTTGAATTCAACAATAGATTGGGTATGATTAGGATTAGTGTTTTCTTCAACTAGGGTTAGAACATTATGTAGAGCTTAGATTTACCTAGGGTTAGGGAAACTTAATGCATCACAAGAATATTTTCCATTCTAATAATGTCATATTGACACTAATGACAACCTTGATTAACACACATAGATGAGAAGGTTTCATATATGCTCATGAAATCTCCAGGCAGAGCTAAGTTTTTCTATTTTAGAGAAAAAATGGGTATGGTGGAGAACCCATTTTAGTAGCAAGGACGGTTTGCGGCTGTAGCAACAACAACAAATGAGAGAGAATTGTAGTGTAGATGCAGAGTTGATAGTGTAAGAAGCATCACAGATGCAACATCAAAGTTGTGAATTTATTGGTGGGTAGTGGCCAAAAATTAGCAATGTGACAGAGGGTTGTGCAAAAGCAGCGTGTTGTGGCAGTACGTGCATCACTAGAGAGAACACATTCCTCACTAAGAGGTATTGCCAGTTTTTGTAGCATTGAATGTGTTCTACTCTCAAAACTTTGTGGAGAGGCTAAAACACATGATCTCTCCATAACCCATAAATCATTTATGGAAATTCCACCTAGAAGTATCTCAATTAGATTATTAACCTATTTAAAAATATTTGCTAAGTCTAAACTTAGGAAAAGTTGTTAGAAACTCACACAGATCGATCTAGAAATGACCTTAACCATTGATTATGTTTTAATATTGGTTGTTGGAGTCCCAACTAGATATTGTAAGTGTTGAAAATAATATTGAGAGGGGGGGTGAATTAGTATTATCTAGTCCTTTTGTTGGACACCTAATCCTAAAGGGTTAGTGTGGAAGCCGAACTGACTAAGTAGTCCAAGGGACCTTGGGATGCGAATCCCAACGGTCACCAAATGTACTATAGATGTATATCAAATTGTTAATAAAATTGTATCGCATACTTTATCTTTTCTAATTGTTCTCCCTCACCATGTCTGTTTAACATGGTATCAGAGCCATGATGTGTGGCCTGTTTTCCCTGAGCAACTGATCTCAGTTGCCTTGAATAGTGTTGACCCAGCGTTCATTACCTACACTGCACATCTGTCCATACTGTCATTTCCTGTTTTAGCGTTGAGTCCTGACGGTGCCACTGCAGAGATACGCCACCAGCTCCTAGTATGCGTATGATTCAAGTTTGAATGCATTATGAAATTGAATGCGGCTGTTTGAATACGTTATGAAGTTGAATGCGTTTTGGTATGAATGCGAGTCTTGCACCTCTGCCCATTCTCCCAAAATAAAATAAAATAAAATCGGCGTTTTCCCTCATCCTCAGATCTGCCACCATCTCTGCACCTCATTATAGCCTGTCAACAACTAGAGTGACTGTTACTCCATATTGCACCACCAGAACTCTCCGCTGGAGACCATTCCTTGGCTGCTGTAATCAAAACGTTCTGTCAGTTCTGGAATCGAAACGCTCTCTCCCATAAATTCCTGTCATTTCCTAGAATCAAAACTCTCCCTATTATCTTATGAAAGCCTCACAGTTTTGAATTTACTCATGCGGAGAGTCTTGTCGCTTGGTTTATTGATAAGAGGGGTTTATTCCAGCATTTTGACTCTTATCTCTCAATTTGGGTGAAGTCCAAAGGTGGTACTAAAGCAGGTTCATGTCATTCTGGTATCTCCGCCTGACATCTCTGTTTATTCCATCTGCACCCACTTCATTCTTGTACCCTAGCTGCATGCGCCTTCCACTCTGCCCACTCTTGGGTGCTCTCCTCATATCGGTTTCCAAAGCACACAAAAGGTACTTCACGTTATTCCGGCAGTTGGTTACAGGGCCATTCCAAAATATGTCGCACGGTGAGGAGTAGCGGCAATATCATTGATCAATGCGACTGAATCTTAGACGCTTTAACAAAAACGCACCGCATCCATCTTCGAGAGACATGTTGTACTGATGAGTACTTTAGATCCATGGAAAGTGATATCGGACATGATGGGAGCTTTCATGCTTCGATGGGAATACAAGTTCGAACTACAGTAGCCGATAGCTAATCAATTTGTTACAATGAAAACATGAAACTGCTGCATGGCAGTCTGCGTGAAGGATTAAAGTTACCAAGGTGCAGGGACAGAGTGGGTTTAAACTTAATACTCTGTGTGTAGAAGTTTGACAGCACATTGAAAATCCAGAAGTTGGGTTGAGATTCTCAATTTCAAATTGAATCAACCGAGTCCAGATTGCTCTGCGTTGAGCAACAATTCAATACCAAAATAGAACATTGATCTTGTGTGCACCCAGCAAATAGGTCTTGATCAATGTGCGGTCCGAATCCAAAGAGAAAAATCGCTGGAGTAGAAATACGATGTGAAGGAAATCGCCCAACAGGTTAAGAAATGCACCTGTATTTATATATGATTGAATGAATTTGGATTGTGTTTATCAGAAGTTTGAAGAGAGTGGTGCTATCATATACTGTGTAACGTATAACATACATAGTATTAAATTTATACATCAAATGCAGTGCCAAATGCCGTATTATTATGACATTTTTGTAAGAAAATAGATATGGTGCTAGATGTGCTGAATGGTATAGCAAATTCTCATCACGCTTTTATATATGGTGTTAGATATATAAGTCAAATGTAGCAGCTAATTCTTAAATTTCCTTTTTGAAGAAAATTAGACATGAAGAAGGAAATTATGAAAGGATAATTTTGAGAGCAAGTCCTTATCATATCAATCTATATCGGACTGACATGAAATAGTTCGCATGAATATATAGTTATAAAGAACAGTCTGTTTAAACAGTGTTGCTGCGTATACGCATTGGGTATATCAAAAACTTGTATTCTAATCAGCATTATGAAGTGAATTTGAAGCAATTTTGAAGACATTTTTGGAAGTCATTCTTGGAGCAGTTTCTTGTAGAGATTTTGGAGCAGCTTCAGCAGCGTCTTGTAGAGATTTTCCATGATTTCCATAGCAGTCAGATGCTCTGAAGTTTGAAGTTGAGGACAGCACTCATCTTCACATTTATATATTTTTTGCATTGGCATATCCCAGCTTAAGAGTGATGTTATGCTCCTGTTCATTCTTGAAACGAAATGTGGACTGTTGATTTACCGACATTGTTGCCACTTGACAAGCCCTTATAAGATCTTGTAGGAAGAGTACAATATTATTTTTCTGTTGCTATTGCCTCAGTTGGTTTTTAAGTGACATTGAAGAAAAATGGCCAGACTTGAAGATGCATTAAAGTTATTGAGTATCCTAATTCATTCCACTGTTGATGAGATGGTCAAAGTTAACAAAGAAACTCTCTTTGACATCCAAACCTCTCTACAAACTGCACATGAGAATATTGAGCTTTTGCAGCTTGAGACAAAGCTGCAGCAAGAAGAACTACAGCAATGGAGTCATCTTTCTAAACCTGTTTCTGTTCATAAGATTGAAACAGACTCCCATAAACAGCAAGTTAATAATGCAGCAGTTGTACATGCAGATGCAGAAACTCAGTCTGCACTTCCCAAGCCCATCATCAGACCTTGGGAACAGCTTGTCCACAACAATCACAAAACTGGTCTTGGATATGACAAGGACTTGTCCTTTCATATTCCAGACTACTCAAAACCCATTCAGTTTCAGAGTGCTGGTTTCATTCATGACAGTTCACCTGCTCCTCATGACAGTACAGCTACAGCTATTCCAGACTCTGCTCCTCTTCCACAACAGCAACAACAACAACAGATCGTGAAATGCCAACACTGTGATCGAGTTGGCCATTTGAAAGATCATTGTTTTG
>APFE030057972.1:0-12010 GCA_000404065.3 Pinus taeda
CCGGAGGCGAGTAGTGTCAGTACACATGGATAAAAAAAAAGAGAAAAAAGAAGGCAGTTCTGACTGGGCCTGAACCTAAAGTAAGGTCCTGTGCCGGCCCTATATTTATTTCACTCTTACAGTCCCACCCGAAGCGAAATGGGATAGATTATTCCAATGATAGATCTATTATTGCAGAGTGGAAGTAGATCCAAACGTTGCAGAGGGTATCTCGAAAGTAGATTTGAACATACCATAACTTAACAAGTATGGGCTTTGTTTTGTAGGTATATCTCTACTTTCTTCTTTCCTTCGTTAGAAGGAGCTTTTAGTTTCCATATTGGTGACCCATACAGGGCTTTAAAATGAAGACTTGAAAATTCAAGTCTACATTTGGTCATCTTTACTGAATTCTAATGGATCCCTAATACAATTTCTCTCAATACCAATTTCAGAGATGGCTCAATTGAATAACACAAGAAATTCTAATCTTACTTCGTATCCCCTAGCAAGACTAGTAATCCTAATTTATTTTCTTGTTTATTTTTGGTCCATCTCATGAGTAGTAGAAAATTTGGAACAAATTATAATGATCGGTTCTAAGGTGTAATTTCTTTATCTACAAGGTGATGAGATGAAACTTACAGTGTGGAATTGAGGACAAGTATGTTGGAACTTATGAACTTGAAATTTTGAAAATTCAAGAAGTCTTTCTTCCTAGATGAATCTAAGGTCCAATTTGGTGTTTGATATTGGAATTTATTTGGTTAAGCGATGCACTATAGGTGCCTTTGGTTTTCTCTTGGCTGAGGATTTACATATACTTAATTCAAACAATGTTGGACTTATTCTTATTGAGGAGCGACAAGGGTCAAGCTATCTATGAAGAAGCATTGGACATTTCTTTATAGAAAGACAAAAAATTCAACTCTCATTTAAGTTGTCGAGGAGTGACAAGGGTCAAGCTATCTATGAAGAGACCTTGGACCTTTCTTAATAGAAAAACAAAAAGATTGTTATAAAAGTTGATGGTATTGGGAAAGCTAGGCAACTATTGAGAATTTGGGCCTATCCTCTTAGGTTGGTTCTGAGGTTAGTTTAGGTTGTACGTAGTCATGTTGTATATGAGGGATATTTGTAACAACTCTTGATTGTGTGTAACAATCAAGTTCAAACTATAGCCTTCTTTAGTTTCGAGTTTTGTTTGGCCAATGCATTTTTTGTCTTTTCTGTCATGCTTTGAATATTTAGTTGAAGGGTAAGAAATTTAACTCAATCCCTGTTTTTCCAAATGTTCATTGGTTAGATTGGGTTTCTCAACTTCTTACTTGTCTAGTATGTCATAGAGCATCGTCCTATGATTTGGCCGTCTTGTTAAACATAAGTATTTTATTTTACCTCTATCTCTATAGTTGTTATGAATTTGGATTCATCATAAGAACTCTCATGGTCAATTTGATATTTGAATTTGTTTTGTCATCTTATCCAATTGCAAATAATATCCTTTCATAACTCTATTTCCATCTTCAGCAGGATCTTTCACTCTTTGAGAAATAGAGAAGTTTAGAGATTTTGTTTCCTCAATTCACTACCATGAATTTTTAGATGATCTTGTTTTTTTATATGAATGTCCATATCTAATAACTCGTGATGTGGTATTGGATCTACCATTTATACAAAATTATTGGTTGCACCCAAACACCAATTAGCTTTTGATTCTTGTGAGATACTAGAATTCACCTATGATCCCACAATTGTAGAATGCCTTCTAGGCTTGCTAGCTTTGCTTCCTGTGCTTATTTTGCCACATTCATATCCTTTGGATATATAAAATTTTGCAACTCATGTCTTAATCCCTTGGAGAAATAGCTATGGAAAAGTTTTCTCTTAGTTCTCGTGAACATAATTTACCAGCCTTGCTTCCTGTGCTTATTTTGCCACATTCATATCCTTTAGATGATATAAAAATTTGCAACTCATGTCTTATTCCCTTGGAGAAAGTTTTCTTCTAGTTCTTGTGATCTTTATTTACCAATTCCCATGTATGATGTTATCAAGTTGTACCGTTAGGCACTCCCTACTTGTATATTCTTCTATTTTCCTAGCTAGCACTTGAACTATGTTTGAACTTGGTATCCCTTCAAATACAATGATAATATGGTTCCTGATTAAATGGGGAAACCATCCATAGAGAGGAAAACCATTGTCACAAGTGCATTGATCCATTTAACATACTTATCTAAAAAACATCAGATCCTATCAACATCCTTGGCTCACAATTTTTTGTTTTCTCTAATATCCCGTACCCCTTCCCACACCCATCATCCATCAACATCATTCGCTCACATTTTTTTGTTCTCTCTAATATTTCTTCCCACCCCCACCCTGAACTTCTTGGAAACTTTTGATAATGTTGTGCACATAGAGAATGGAGAGATTGTGAACGAACTCAGTGAGGGAAATTCTACTACCACACCAATCTTGGAAGAGAGGATTTCAAGGCCCATGCTACCACAACAATCTCGGAAGAGAGGAATTCAAGCCCCAGCCATGGACTACTCAATTTCTTGCTTGCATGCAATGTTTTTGCATTTGTACTATCCTGTATTTTTTAGTTAAGTATTCTGTGATGAGCCATTGCTTTTGTATTGGTAAATATCACAAGTTTATCAGATCTAAAATATAAAGGCATTCGAAAAGCTTTATTCAAACAAAGATCTTTATTATTATATAAGCACTCTTTATTTTATAGGAATTGCAATAAGGTGAAAAAATAAAACTGATCCATTCAAAATTAAATGCATTTCTACTTCTGATGATGGGAGGGGATCTTTTCATGTGTAAAGATGAAGAATCCATCTTCAAAAATTCTAATTATAAAAACAATATTTTTTCTATTTAACATTTTGTTAGCTCAACAATTGGCTCTTACTGAGATAATCTTTAATTTTGTGTAGTGTGGATGTGTTTAATCAAGATGGTAAGATATTAAATGGAACTACATAACATCAATGCATCTACTAGCTTTCATAGTGTCCTTACAAATGAAACACATGCACTGGGGGATGGGGAAGTAAATCTATTATTTAAGGGTAGAAGAAATATTAATGCACTTACAAACTTGCCTTCTGATGAAGGTGTTTCTAGTATGCCATCTACAAAAGATGGGTTGTTACAGTTTTGTTAGCTGCCAATAGGGATCTGGAATTTTCTCCTTTACAGTTCTTCCATCTTGACCAACTATTTACCACATCCACAGGCTCAAAAATCCATGAAATTAGCATTTAAAGAGTTACCGCATCCATAGCCTCAAAACTCCATGAAATAGCATTTAAAGAGTAACCACATCCACAGATTCAAAACTCCATGGCCCACGAAGCAACTATCATTTAAAGAGAAATGCAGTGGTTAAGCATTCTATTGTTGATGGTGCTACTAGTAGTTGGCTCTATGCATAGGACTCTCTGCTTAATCAACTAAAACCTTGGTATCATGGATAAATATAACTTTATTTATAAATGGATAATATAACTTATGTTAGATTGATTGAAGTAATCTAGTTGGAGCTTGTGTATGCTAAAATCTCAATGATTTTCAGCTTTCTTGATTGCCGCTTGATCACAATGATTTTCACCTTTCTTGACTACTGCTTGATCACAAATTCTAGCACTTTCATTTTACCAACAACTTCATCGTCCACTCGATCAACAACTTACCATTTGAAAATGTCTTTAAAATCCACCATCGACTTTCCACTATCGGCTCCTTGTGTTTGTATGCATGGAAATATGTAAATCCCAAGTCCTTTGTGTCGAATTCAGTTTCAAGATTCTTCTTGCAGTCTTGGATGAGCCTAGATGACCCAGTTAGGAACAGGTCATCCACATATAGTACCAGAATAAGTGGCTTATTCTCTACCAACAAATAGTAGAGATTGGGATCAACATCACTCTTGACAAATCCCAACTGCTGCAAGTAACTATCAATCCGACCATACCATGCTCTGGGTGCCTGCTTGAGCTCGTACAAGGCTTTCTTTAACCTGCAAACATGAGTTTTCTTCTCATGAGTTTCGAAGCCTTCGGGCTGTTCTATATACACCTCCTCTTCTATCACTCCATTAAAGAATGTTGTCTTGACATCCATCTGGTGAATCTACCATCCCGTTTGAGCTGTTAGGGATATAACAGATCTGATAGAGGTGTATCGAGCAACTAGGGCGATGGTCTCTTCATAGTCTATTCCTTCTTTCTGAGCATAACCCTTTGCTGCTAACCTTGCCTTGTACTTCTCTATGATGCCATCTCCAACATACTTGATCTTGTAGATCCATCATGATCCTACAACTAATCTATCTTCTGGTCTAGGTACTAGTCCTAGACATCATTCGTCATGATGGAGTTGTATTCTTCCACCATGGCATCCACCCATACTTGGCGTTGAAACAACTTCCTGAAAGCTAGAGGGTTCTTCAACCTGAGCTACCAATGTTTGGTATCTATTTGGTTGTCTACACTACCTCTTCTCGGTTATAAGAGCTCTAACAAAATCCTCTACATCCCTCGGTGTTTGTTGCACTTCTCTGCTCGTTCTACCACTAGTGGTGGGAGGCTCAACCAACTCTTCCTCCCGATCTTGTCGTTTCATTTGTTGAGAAGCATCTGCATTTCCTCCTTCTGAGGAGATACTGGTGCTGGTTATTGTACTCGACCCAGGTGTATGTTTTCCTACCTGTCCTTGCTGCCCCTGCTTCTCTTGGACTAACAGAACATCTCCTGATTGATCTTCTGCAGGCATTTCACGAGATTTCCTGAAAGCTCTATCTTCCATGAACTTTGCATCTTGTCTTACTACAATCTTCCTGCTGCCAGGAATGTAGATTCTATATGCGAGGTCTCGCTGTATCCTACGAGATACCCCTTCTCTGCAGTTTGATCCAGTTTGCTGCGCTTCTCGTCTGGAATGTGACAATAAGCCACGTTTTTTAATATCCTGAGATGACTGACTTTCGACTTCTTCCCTGTGAAAACTCCTTCGGGTGTTCTCTTCCCCAGTGCTCTATGAGGAGTTATATTCTAGATATATATTGCAGTGTTGCAAGCTTCTGCGCATAGATACCTAGGTAGATCTTGATCATACAACATGGCTTTGGTTGCCCCAACAATAGATATTTTCTCTCGTTCTGCCACTCCATTCTGCTCTGGATTATATGGAGTTGTCCACTCTCTTTTGATGCCCTCCTTTGCGCAGAAAAATGTGAAGTTTTTGTCTGTATATTCTCCACCATTATTTGAACGCAATACCTTTATCTTTTTCCTATCATATTTTCAACAAGAGCCTTAAACTCTCGGAAATGATCAAAGACCTCATCCTTGGTCTTTAAGAAATAAATCCAGGTTTTCCTGGAGTGATCATCGATAAAAGTGACGAAGTATTCGCCACCAGTAAGAGCCCTTGTGGACATAGGACCATAATTATCTGAGTGTATTAATCCTAATACACATTCTGCTCTATTGTTACTTTTGGAAAAAACTGCTTTAGTGTACTTTCCTAGCGCACATCCTCTGCGCAAGTCATCATGTTCACTACTAAGGACTGGTACCCCTGTAACAGTGTCTCTGAGCATCCAAAGTGCTCCATGGTGTAAGTGCCCCATTCGCTTTGTGACATAATTCATTTTGCTCCTTCTCACCATTATAGTTGTTGCCTAGCAGTGCCATTGGCAATTCTAACTGCAACCTATACAACTTGTTGCTTCGAACCCCAATTTGCTTTTTCTTCTTCCTGCTTGGATGCTTAACGTATATTTTCTTTCCTATGAAGTATACATATTCCTTGTCCTGTAACTAGGACATTGAAATTAAGTTCATTCCTAATCCTGGGACATGCAGAACATTGGTGGCTTGGATGTTGGTCCCTACTTCCATCTGAAAAGCTATGGTGCCTCTCCCTATTGGAGTACATTTTGTTTTGTTTCCCATAGTTATTTGGAAGTCCATTTGTTCTTCTTTATAGCTCAAGAAATTTTCTCATACTCCAATCATATGAGTTGAAGCCCTATTATCAATGTACCAAACATCCGCTCACGCTGAATTTGCTAGGCATGTGAATCCTTGCTGAATCTTCTGCTGTGTTGTTGCTTCTACCATTGATCAATTTCGATTGGAAAGACTTACCTTTCTGTCGACTCACTCAGAGAGAGTTTTTCCCACGAAATCCGATTTCCTTGGCTTGAGCTGCCCAATCCTCTGGGAGATTCAAATTTTTGGCCCTGCAGGAACTTCAAATTCACTTCTCTTCTCAACGTTGGATCCTCCGACTTCTCTCTTTTGCTTTCCTGTAACTCCAATACCATGAGAAAATTTATAAATAGAAATCCTACTGTAATGATTAACACTATTTCTTCTACTTATTACCACAGAAATAAGTTATCTGATGTATTCTTACGGCAAATATTGAAATATATTCTACTGCAGCCTTCACAATTAAAACATTGTAGATATTAAATGTAAGGAAAATACTGGCACAAATACAACCACAATTATCTTTGGACAATTGTCCCTGTAAAAACCCATTGTGGGAAAACCGGTGCAACAGATGAGGGTTTTATTATTCTTCAACAAAATCTTCATGTACAAATTACACCTAGCAATATATAACAAGACTTTCTGAAAAAAATTACAGACGTTCCTGAACAAGTATCTGACTCGAGAGAGAAGTTCCTCCACCCTCAGCATCTCTCCGGCTTGCCCAACGTCACTTTCTTTGGCTCCAGGATTGCCCTGTGTAGTGCCAGCGTCACCCAAGTCAGCTGCCTCTCCCAATGTCAGTCTACCCAACGCTGTCCTTTTACTGCTTTGTGTCTTCGCCCCTGTCTCCCTGACTGGCGGTGAACCGTCTCTGTCTCTCCTCCACCTATAAATCTCCCTCTGAATCAATTTTCTCTTGCCGAACTTCAACTAGTGAGAAAATCGATTTTACTCGGGCAACTGAGTATCTGCCTGGTGTGTTTTCCAAATGACCCTCAAGCCCCTTCTTATATCTTCCTGTTGGATAACCAACGACCTAGATTAACCCCATTAAAAATATTAATTATTTTAATAAAACCGTCTCTGGGTGGAATTTTCCAAAACGGTTTTTGGGTTCTTTGGAATATATGTGCCTAAGCATCCTTGCAAAATTTGAGGCCTAGAGCACATTCGATGCTACCCCAAATCAACAACTCTTGCTCTAAGGACTCCCTCATAGCTCTAGACTCCTAAAACCTCACATTCGGCCTGAGAACCTTCTTCTCGAGTCCTGGTAGATACATCCTATATGCCTGAGTTGTCTCACTATATCCCATGAAAATACCCTTTTCTGTTGTGGGCTCCAACTTCTTACTATCTTTGGACAGATGGCAATAAACTTTTGTGCCAAAGTGTGAAACATTAGGCTTTTTGCCTATGAAAGCCTCCTTCAGTGTAACTCGACCAAGAATCTTGTGTGGCTAATATCCCTTTCACAAATTTTGTGGTATTTTTCTAGCAATTTTCTTGATAAAAGTTTATGCCGACATTTTTGTCAAAAACCCATGAAATTAGACCAAAATGCACAAGAAAATAGGAACCTAGAAATTATACAAGCACGATAAATAAATTGATAATTTGCAGAAGTAAACCCAGAAACTCAGATGATCAGAAGATGCAACACAAGGAATGACTGAGCTTGATTTATTATAATATAGCATGTGGAGTACAACTAGAAATATCTAAGGTAAAATAGAAAAGATGATAGTTGTGTGGACCTACAAAAAATCTGTTGCTATGTTGATCCGGATCTCTCAAAACTCCACAATGGTTGCACTCTCCCTCCAACAACAACTGCCACTGAATCAACTGAAAGATGATGAAGCACCAATTGAGGACCTGAATGATCCTCACTCCAATATTCCTGAAGCTCTATGCAACTGCTGGATGAAGTCTCCTCAAGGAGAGTTGACTTTTCGTCCAACACTCAACAACATACCCGAGGGTTTTCGTCCTGGGGCTAGAGAAGTTGGGAACTAAGTTATCCAAGCCTCATTAATAGAAAATATGAACAATCCAAGATGTTCTCAAATGGTCTCCTCCTCTTTTTATAGAACCTATGGAACGCTCTAAAAGCCTTTATTTTATTATTATTTTAATAACTAGTACCTTTTCCCTCCTTTTATTTTAATTAAAATACCTTTTTAATTTGGGAAAATGGTAAATCGACTGTCATTCCTCCTCAGACCAAACCAAAAGTCACTTCCCACTATCTCATCTTGTATATCTTCTCGTTCTGGTTCCAACGAGCTATTAAACTAAGGTGTTCTATCAAGTATTCCTCCTCGAATGCCACCTTAAGCATAATTAATTGAGTTAGGCTCCATAATAACAATGTTTTACAAAGTTGTCAGAATGCAACGAAACAAAAGGCAAGATTTGCGGATGATGGAGTATGCTAAGTGAATGCCATCAAATCCCAAAGAAACTCCTCGAAACCCCATAAAGCCCCTTCAAAAGCACTTGGGCCCGTTGATGGAGTAAACCTGCTCCTGTGACCTAGCTGCCTCCAACCATGGAAGTCCATATTGACCATGCTATAAGGGAAACCAAAAAAAGGAACATGACATGTGGACTCTTGTTTTGCAAAAATACTAAAGTGTTGCATGCCTCTGCCCACAAGAACATAGGCAGACCTTAATCATGCAACATGGCCTTAGCTGCTTCCACAATATTGCGGTTCTACCTCTCAGCCACCCCATTCTGCTAAGGGTTGTGGGGTGTTATCAATGCTCTTCTAATGCCCTCTTTCACACACGAATCCTTGAAGGCATTGGATACGTATTTTCTACCATTGTCACTTCTCACTACTTTGATAATTTTTTCGGTCTAGTTTTCTACTAAGGCCTTAAATTCCATGAACTTGGTTAATACCTCATCTTTCTTCTTCATAAAAAATATCCAAGTTTTCTAAGAATAATAATCAATGAAATTAACATAATACCTGTCTCATAAGAGACGAAGAAGAGAAAGGGCTCACATATGTCTGAAAACACCAGCTCCAAAATCTCGTTGTCCTCCTACCTTGGCCCTAAAAGGAAGCCTTGGCATACTTTCCAAGTGTGCACCCCTTGCACACATCATGCTGGTCAACATTGCATGTTGGTAATCGTGTGGCTATTTGTTGAAGAATCTTCAATGCCCCATGACGCTAGTGTCCCATGTGCCTTTTCCAAAGTTCTCCAACGTCTGTACTCTACTCACCACCTGCCTTGTTGCTCAAGGCTCCACATGTTTCAACCTGCAACATGTAAAGATTCTCCACCCTCACACCTATTTGCTTCACTGCTCCAAAATCTAAGTGCTTGGGGTATGCCTTACCTCTGCTGAAGATGACATCATATACCTTGTCCTCAAGGGTTGCTACTGAGACAAGGTTCTTCTTCAGTCTTGGAACATAGAGGACATCTCTGAGATGGAGAGGGCTCTCAAACTCCCTCTTAAAGCTGACAATACCAACTCCCTTAGATGCGTACTTGCCATCATCTCCTAGCTCGATCTGAAACTGCATGTGCTTTTGGTTCAACTGCCTGAAATACTTTGTGTTCCCAATCATGTGGAAGGAGGCTTCAGAATCAATATACCACGTGATGCTGCCTTCTGAGCTTGCCATGCAAGCTATCAATGAGAAATATTTCACGAATTGAGAAGCAAACCCATGGCAATGGAAGCACTTGATCTTACACAAATCCTTCTTCTTCTTCTTGCTCTTCTAACTAGACTCGACCTTCCTTTTTCCTTTCTTTCCCTTGGCTTTGCTTGCCAGAGCAAAGTTCTCCTCGTCCTCTGTTTTTGCTAATCTACCATATTTGGTCCCTCTTCAGATCTCTTCTTGAATGCCGTCAGTCCATAACCTTTCCCGACTGGGAAAATTCTCTCTACCATTGACAACATCCTAGAAACCATACCAAGACTTGTGAAGCCCTAGTAAATAAAAACTAAGGTCCTGCTGCTCTAATTGAAGCAAAGGCACCACTTATAATACGACACATGATTTGTTACTTTTTACATCTCAAAGGTTGTCTTCTTCTCATGGATATGAGGAACTATATTATCTTTGACCCCTTCTAGAATAATCCTTCTGGTCTTGATATCATCCTTGGTATGTTAGGTCAAGTGTTGGGGTTCTTACGGTGGTGGTATAGCATTGTTGACGAAGTCTCCCTCCCCATTATCCTTCAAAACTATCATGATCCTCCCTTTCAAAGAAACGAAGTTAGAGCCTTCCTCTAAATAGTTGGTTGGTCTCAATCCTTAGCACACCATCGTGCTTACCTAGAGAGATGTCCTTCACAATCTAGCACTAGCCTTCTTGACTGATTTGCATTGGTGACAAACTGATCTTGGTGTTGTTCTTTATACCGATCTCTGCTATGATTTTATTGAGAAAAATTGAGCAAACATAATTCTTTACAAGGCAAACTGTTTCAACAGAAAACAAAGCTGCTCTCACTGCTAATACTTAGCTCAAAACCTCCCTGCAAGAACTCGACGCAACTCCTATTTCCTTGTGCTATCTAGCTCCTATTTCCTAGTGTTGGAAATCCCTATTTCCTAGCACAAATTTGAGCCCTTATTTCTTATCAATTTCTCCCTAAATCCTAGCTCATATCACAAGGAAAATTTTCTCTCGCAAACTGTGCATAGGTTGCTCCTTACACGCTTTGCTTGCAAGAATTATTTCTCGCACAAACTCATGCTCAACAATAATGGTTCAATGATGTGCCTTCGACCTCCTTTTAAGCTTTTCGACTCATGCTAAATCTGGCAAGTTACTTTTAGAACCAGTCTTGTGATTCATTGGTTAACTGAGTTGAACTGACTCTTATAACTCGTCCTAACCTCAATTAAACACTGAGAGTCTCACTTATCCTTTTCCAAATATAAACTCACAGTTGAAGACAAGCAAAACTGAGCCTCCAAACTTTGCACATGAGTTAATTCCTCCATGACTTGTCCTTGAACTTGTGCATGCTAAAGAAGGATTGATCGAGGTCTTTCTTGACTAAGGCAGAAATCAAGAAGACCTTTCTCGCTTCTATTTTCAACATATTTCTCATAAGATTTTTTGGTCTCTTTTAGTTTAATTTATGCTATGCATTGTGTCCTTTGTTAGCATGTGGATGCATTTTGGGGTTGCAAAGTAGAGTTTATCTCTAATGTTTCTCTGTATTTGTTCGTTTCTCTTGTTTTTTGCTATTATTTGTATCTTTCACTATTGCTGCTGCTGTTTTTTTATTATTAGTAGTAGTTTTGAATTTAATTTATTTTTTTATTTCTTTTAATTTAAATGTTTGTGAACATGACTAATTTGTTAAAATTTAGATGTGATGTAGTGTAGGTGTAGGAAGATGGAGGATTTTGATGAAACTCTTGAAATATCTTTGTGAGAGAGATGTGGGCCAGTGCAACAAAGGTAAGGCAAATGGTGAGTTCTTATTTGGTGGAAAACCCTTGTATGCTATGCTATGAAACTATTCTCATTTCAAATAAAAAGTTCTTCTCCCTTGGCTATCTAGGGTATGCGATTTTGGTCTTTGAATATATTGTATAATCAATTTTGCATAATATTTTTGTGTCTTTTCAGGATGTTTGATAAGATATTTTTGATCTTTATTTAATATTTTATGATTTGATTTTTGTTTAGTTTAGTGGGTGGGAGATTAATGTAGGTCCTAATGGTCGAAGATTTCATAGATGTACTGGGTAACGGTGAATGTTGTGGTGTATCTATGGTCACATACATGTGTTTGTCTAAATTAGAAGCATTTTACATTATTGGTCATTTGTTTAATTACGAGTGCAATGAAATATAGTTAAAAGAATGCAGAGGATCACTAATGAAACTACTAAAATATCTTCATTGAGAGAGACATTACAGTGGAGTGCAGATACAAATGTAGAGGTAAGTTTTCTTATCTGTTACAAAATCTTCTCGCTGCAAACACTATAGTTCTTTTCCC
>APFE030057977.1:450-15748 GCA_000404065.3 Pinus taeda
CCCATTTGGCAAAAGGGCCGATGGTAACAACAGGGTGCAAAGGAGCAGCGGGTGCCCGCATCTTCCGTTGGAAAATTTGGCACTCGTGACAAGAACGGACCGCAAGAATGCAATCCTTAAAGATGGAAGGCCAAAAATAGCCAGCGCGGAGAATTTTTTGAGCGGTAGCATAGCCAGACATGTGACCGCCACAAGCACCTGAGTGGTAGTCATTCAAGACTCTCTCAGCTTCCTCGTGAGTAAGACAACGGCGGAGAACAGAGTCGGCGCCGAGGCGATATAAAGTATCCCCAATGATACGATATGGTTGGGATTGATGACGAATCCTTTGTCGAGCGTCTTTGGAAGTGCCCAGGCAGAAGGAGGACGTTTGCAAATACGTAAGAATGTCACCATACCAGGGGTCGAGGGTGCTGATGAGAAACAAGGTCTCATCCGGGATGTGATCTTCCGTGTGAGATGGCAAAGAAGAAGATGGCAAAGAGCAAATTAACTCAGCAAAAACCAGCGATTTCTTGGACTTGGCGGAAGCGAACTCCAAGTCAAACTCTTGGAGGATGACAATCCACTTAGAGTATTTTCTCCCCAGCAACTAGCGTGACAAGATATACGTCATGGGGTTGCAATCTGAAATCACTGTAGTAGTACGCAACAGAATATAGTGGCGGAAACGTTGGACAGCGCAAACAGCAGCTAACGCCAACTTCTCGACATGTGCATATCGAGTTTCCGTATCAAGGAGGTTTTTACTGAGATAATAAATGACATGCTCAGTGTCATCGTCGTCAGTTTGAACAAGAACCATGCCAATAGTGGTGTCGGCAGCGGCTAAATATAGGATGTAGTCACAATGATAATTTGGAGGGCGAAGCAATGGAGCAGAAACAAGGAGACCCTTGAGACGCTCAAAAGATTCTTGAGCCACAGCATCTCAATGAAAAGGGACATCCTTTTTAAGTAGTCGCGTAAAGCCTTTAGCCACTTCGGCGTAGTTCGGGAAAAAACGACATAAAAAATTCGCTTTTCCTTGCAGACTTTGCAATTGTTGTAAGGTAGCAGGGGGAGGGAGATTCACTATAGCTTCGACTTTGAGGGGATCCAGATGGATGCCCTCTAGGGAGACGACAAATCCGAGGAGTCGACCCGATTCTACGCAGAAGACACACTTATGAGGATTAAGCCTGATGTTGTAGTGTCGATAGCGAAGAAATATCTCGCGAAGATGAGCAGGGTGGTCCTTACGCTTAGCCGAATGAGCTGGAAGATCATCCAGGTAAGGCTATACAATGTGTCGGATGTCATGAAAAGCGTAGGACATTGCACGTTGGAAGGTAGCGCCGACATTTTTGAGACCGAAAGGGAGCTTCTTATAAGCAAAGGTACCCCACGGACAGATAAAAGCGGTCTTGTGTTGATCAGTGGGAGCAATATTAATCTGGTTGTAACCAGAAAAGCCATCCATAAAAGAGTACATCTCGCTTCCTGCACACTCGTCAATAATCTGATCAATGAATGGTGTGGGGAAATTATCTTTTGGACAGGCCCGATTGATATCACGATAATCAACACAAACGCGGATAGTTCCCTGTTTTTTAGTGACAGGTACAATATTGGAAACCCAATCTATGAGGGGGATAGGATAAATAAAACCATCTTTAAGAAGTTTTTCTACTTCGGCCTTGATTGCTGCAGCCTTTCGAGGGTGCACTTGACGTAAACGTTGGCGAACAGGCTTAGCACCGGGGTACATGATGATTTCATGTACCACTATGCTAGGATCAATGACGGGCATTTCTTCATAAGACCAAGCAAAAACATCGCGAAATTTGCGAAAAAGGTTCGAATAAAGTTGAATCTCCTCCGAAGTACAAGTGACTCCGATATGAACGTGTTCGACAATCCCGGGTTTGATAGAGATGTCGATGGGTTGGGTTTGCATGATGTTCGCCATATTACCTTCAGAAGAAGTTTGGTAAACGTGAACAGGTGACTGAAGGAATCGGAATGGGGAACAAGGAGCAAACCATTGAATAGGATTTGGTTCATCCTGAGGGACAGAGAGCAACGAGGAATGATGATGGGTATCGTGCCAAGGAGGTTCCTCGAGAGACATGGTCTCTATAATGGCTTCATCGGAAGAGAATATTTCGTGTAAAGGATCCGAAGAAGTTTGATCTACAATCCCTAGGGATGGAGCAACCGTGTGAAAAATTTTGCTCGAAAGAGCAAGTTCAGAAGCCGATGCAGCTACGATTTTAGCATAGTTGAGTTCGGCTGGACTCAACGGCATCTTGTCGCCCCATGAATCTACTTGATCGATGGGAGGAACGATCCATGGATCAAGACAAGTAGAGATCATATTGACGGAAGCGACATTCGAAGGCGAGGCTGGAAAAACACCCATAAGGGCAGGATCTTTAAAAAGTCCGTGACCTAAACTCTCAAATGATTTGGAGGTATGCTCCACAAAAGGGATAGTTCCTTCTGAAGAGGAAGCGAAAAAATTCAGCTGGTCGACCGTAATAATCTTCCCTTGGTGAGGGAAGCGAATGATACGAAAGTAAGATGAAGCAACAGCTTGCATCGCGTAAATCCAGCTGCGTCCGAGAAGGAGGTTGTAGGTTAAAGTGGCATCAACGACTTCAACTTCCATCTCGACCGTTTTTCCTTCCAAAGAAATGGGTAAATGTGGGAGAATGCCATAAGGACGGGATGCTCTTCCATCAAAAGCTTCCAAGGTTGTGGGAGACTGACTCAACGTTGGAGAACCAATAGCTTTCCAACAAGCAACAGACATGATGCAAGTCGAAGTACCTTCATCAATGACTGTGCAATGGATAGTTTTCTTATCAATAACCACCTGTATGAGAAAGGCAATTTGGGGAGGCAGTCTCTGAGTATGGCGGTCTAAGTCGAACGTAATCAAATCCGAATCTGCCGGATCTATACCGTCGATAGCGGATAGAGAGAACTTCCTCTGAGAGGGGCAGCTCTGGAGAACTTCTAAAGCGGACATAGCCGACGGAGTCTGGGCTAAATCCTCAATGATATTATAGTGCTGAGCAACACGGGTATTTGGGTTGTAAGAAGATTTCCGGAGTACGCCTTTTTGAGGGGGTCGAATAGGCACTTCAGTACTAGGTCTCTCGATGTGGAGAGGGCTTGAACTAAACGGAGGAGCACTGGGGGGAACTTCAGGCTCTTTGCCGGCAGACGGATAATCTTTTGTTCGAGTACTGATATTAACAGGGACCGTACCCGCCATAAACACTTGGGAACCGAAGGAAGAGGGAGGTTGAGAGGGGTCAGCGACCATTTGGGTTTGCTGTGAAGGAAAGGGTTCTTTAAGCACCGCAAGAACCCCAGGAGTGCCTTTCAACAAACGACTAACTTCAGACCGCCGGGGGCAGTCCGTGGTATAGTGATCCTCATCACAGATAAGACAAGGATACTTGGGTTTGCGTTTGGCACTCTCCTCAGATTGAGGTTTAGGTTGTTCTGACTTGTTTTTCCCTTTCTCTTTCTTCTTTGATTTCAAGGTTTTGTCAGTCTTGGTTGACTGAATGGCATTAACCTCGGAGGTAGATTTAGAAGAAGGTGTAACCTGGGAAGTGTTTTCATTTGGAGAATTTGATTTCTGCTTCCCATGATTTGCGGAATTTTTCTTGGAAGATGAACTCACAGACCCGATAATGCCGTCAACTGTAGGTGTTGGCGGGGCTTTGGATGTTCCAGGTCTAGGGGCATCAGGCAAATAATCATATAATGTACTTGACTGAGAATAAACTAAGTCAAGGTATTGAGCACGCGCGATAGCTTGCTCTTCAGTAACACACGCTCCCATTACAATGTCCCGAGCTATTGGAGGGACGAACGAAGTCGTGAACCAATCCGTAAGAAGCTAGTCGGGAATCCAAAATTTAATCATACGTCTACGCCGTCTCCATTCATGGATGTGAGCAGAGATGTGCGTAGTGGTTGATTGTCGTAAGGATGTGAGGAGGTGCGTGCCCGTTTCATAACGAATGGGCAACTGAAAATGTGTAAGGAATGCCATAACCAACGAGTTGAAATCCTGAAAGGATCCGCGGTTTAGCTCAATATACCATTTAGCGGCAGAGCCAGTGAGAGTCCTTTGAAAAAGGCGAAGCCGAATCGAATCATCAAGCCATGAATTAGATGAGCACCATAGATGATACGTCATGACATGAGCTTGCGGATCTTCATTAGCTTTACCATCAAATTTCGGGCAATCACTAGGAATTTTGGTGGGAACCGGAGGCCAATAAGGATTATGAAGGATAGGTTCATTAGTCAGTTTGGACACATCCGGTAATTCTAAAGTCGCTAAAAATGGTAATTGAGGATTAAATGACATCTGAGGCTGCTGAAATGACGAAACACCCGGGTTCCAACCAGGTGGTGGTGGCCCCCAAGGACCTTGCCCTGATGTATTTGCCCCCATAGTATGTTGTGCATACGGATTTTTGTTTTTCCCCCCAGCATATGGGTTACCAAATGATGCTGCAGAAGTAGCATGTGGCTGTTGATAATTTTGGTAAGGAGCAAATAGAGGCTGGCCTTGAGGTTGCTGGTAACTGTAATGTGGTGGGACCCCAAATTGAGTTTGAGACCCAGGCTGAGTTTGATAAAATGTTTGAGATTGACCTCCAGCCTGCATTTGAGAACCAGATGGATTTTGGGATCCAACTTGGGTCCAGGTGCCAGGTTGAGCAGCGCCAGTAGATGGATAACCTTGGGCTATCTGAGTAAAAGGATAACCTTGCTGCTATTGAGGTTGACCCACCTACTGATACTGAGTTTGTCCTACCTGTTGATGTTGAGGTTGGCCTCCCTGCTGATACTGAGGTTGGCCTCCCTGCTGATGTGCAGCAGAGGGTTGTCCTCCCATACCAGATGGTTGGGTTTGAGGATGACCAGTTTGTCCAGAAGACTGAGTATACTGGACAGTTGGTTGACCAATTGTTTGGGCCACTTGGCCGGAAACTTGGGTATACTGGACGTTAGGTTGATTCAGGTTAACAAACGATTGACCAGTTTGTCCAGTATGAGAACCTTGCTGGAAACCAGGTTGAGCTTGTTAAATGGAAGGGTGGCCTGGGTTACCAGCAGGTTGTGTATGAGGAGTAAAGAAGGGACCACTAGAAGCAAAAGGATTTCCTTGGAAGGATTGTCCTTGTAGATTTTGCTGGTGTGGTTTTTCGGGTTGAGCATACGATGCTTGGCCACCATGTTAAGAGGTAGAACCCCAATCTATGCATAGCGGAACCAAAAGCTCTCCAACTGATAGCTAACCCGTCCCAGTACCAAAGGGTGGTAGATACTGATCATACTGCCCCTCAAGTGAGACATTAGATGTAGGATCAAAGCCTGCAAATAAAGAGGACGAAGGTCGGCTAAAAATAGGCGTCGAAGAAGCCACAGATATAATTGGAGGGGTTGTCACCAAAGTAACAATTGTACTGCGAGGTGGTGGAGTCGATGGCTCCATATTTGAAAAGACGGGTGGTGACCAAATAGAGGTCAGAAAAGGAGATGATATAAAATCACGCAATGCTCTATAACCAAGAGGCAGTCTCCCGGTAGTAGTGGTCCTACTAACATGTGTAGACTCCATTGTGCTAGGAATCTCGTCCCCTGGCACGCCGGATTCGTCAGTAGTAGTAGGTGATGGATTTTCCATGTCGGAAGGAAAAGGTTTCCGAGGAGAAGAATATTCCCAAAAAGGGATACCGTTTTGAGAAGGTTCCCAAATAGGGTTCGTATAAAATTGGTAATCCTCATCGCCTGGAGCACGAGAGCTGATCGGTTGTATACTTGTAACAATAGGGAGAATTTGACTCAAAACTGGACTCTCGGAAGACGAGATTGGTAGTTCCGCCAAGATGAAACTTCACAAAAATCCTAGGGAAACTAGCGAAACCAGTCCCTACGCAGACTAACGCAAACAAAATTTAACCGGGTTATGTGATCGTGGCCAAATTGATTTTAAGACACTTGACTTGGCCTTTTCATTTTTAAAGAGTCGAGAAAAGGACGAAAAGATGACTCTAGTCTCCTTCGATTGTTTAATGAGCACGAAGTGACAAGCTACTCACTTGTACCTTTTCTTTTAGAGAGTCTGAAAAGGATCAAAAGTGACTACTCTGGAGAACTAGGTAAAAGGTTTGCCAAACAATCCATAAAACTGCTATATACACCTTGGCGATCAGATGAACACCAAGGACTTCACGTACGACAGTCAATCTTCCCGAATGTTGTGTCCAGTGCATTACGGTTTGTAGGGCGACAGACTCAGCTTCCTATGGATCAAAGGTTGCAAGCCTATAGGGGTCTCCCAATATATACTCGACGGTACGTGGGAGCACAATCCATACTGGCACCTACCGTTTCACCGTGGAGGAATCACCCAACCACTCAACGATAAACTACCAAGTTTAACGACGCCGGAACACTTCTCTAACCTAGACCTCTAGAATGTGAGCGTTAAGTTTCAATGCGTTGCTAGGTTCATTGAATTCATTTTATGGTTTATCTTTTATTAAGTCTCAGTTTCTGGTCTTACCGTATGTGGTCTCTTGAAATTTCCTAAATGCAACTATATGCGAAAATTGTATCGTTTCATTGAATGAATTCTAGCTACAGAAGAGTTGAGAGTTTCATACAAACAAAATGATCACAGAAATCCTAATGCAGCTAATAACAAGAAAGGAAAATCTTTTTCTTTTTCTTTTTTAAAAGCAAAAATTAACACAAAATGCTAATTAATGAAAAGCAAAAATCTTTTTTTCTTTTCTTTGAAAATAGTATTATGCACTTAAAAGATTTCGAGAGACATGCACAAAAGAGATAATTCACTCAAAGGAATCTAAGACCAGATCTGAAACATGAAAAATGACCCAGCAAAGCAAAGAAAATACCAAGATCTTCAAAGAACTATGTAATCTAAGTCCCAATGAAGTCAGGTAAAAAAATAAACAAGCTAAAAGTGAGGTACTTGCAGCATATAATGCAAAACTTGTACAACTACCAGGAGAATGTCAAAAACAACTAATAGACCGACTAGATCAGCAAACCATAAATCCGACAGAAGGCTTGATAAGCAAAGCCACAAGGGCTAAGATGTAAAATCGATGGACAAAGGCAAACAACTGAAGGATGGAAAGAACAACCAATCAGATAACAGTCCCACAAATTTCCAGGAGGTGTAAAAGAAGCAAAAAGACACAGATCCAAGCTTAAAAGACTGACAAACAAGCTAACTTAGAAAATTAACCAGCCTAGCGCGACTGTCAGACTGCAAATCGCGTTATCCAGAGATTGGCGCGAGTTGTCTGAGAGCAACAAGCGCCAAACAGCGCGACTGTCTGAAGAAAAAACGCGCTAATGAAGTTTTCCAAGCAAAAAGACAAAACAGATAGATCCAGGCTTGGTTTACAGTGTCTAAAAAGGGCAGCAAGCAAGAAACAGCAAGAACTTTAACCCAAAAAGCTATTCAGACCAATAAACAAGAGAAAAATTGACATGCAAGGCAAGATTGAAATTGTTCAGTTTGTAAACTGAACCGGAGATTGACTGAAGTGGCGTTGATCTACTTCACTTCTGCATAGCAGGAGTGTTTCGAAGGCTACCTGGCCACTCTTCAGACGCCGTCTACAATTTACAAATCAAACAATACAAAAACAAACAACAAGCTTCTCCCCAGTGGAGTCGCCAAATTGTTGAACTGGTAAATCCCCTCCGCGGACAGAGGCGATCTCACTAGCCCAACATGGGTCTAGCAACAAACACACAACGCTACAAGCAGGTTCCTAATTGCATAAGTCAGAGATCGATCATGATGATCTACCTAGAATCCAACGCTAGTTGTTGTAGAATAAACGTCGCTCCCGTTCTTTTGCTCTGGCTGGTCACAATCCCCACGTTCCTCGTGAATGGACACCTACACACGCAAAGAACGATACAAATACAAGTGTAAAATCCAGCATATGTAATTATATATCGGTCAGAAAAGATATAACTCAAATACCATTAAAAGACACATGAGTGGAACCATAATGATAGTCGTCTATTAATCAGTAAAAACAGAGAAAGATTACAACCAAAGGTTCTGACGTTGAAACTCCTCTGACTGGGCCAGCAGCTAAATACGCCTTGCAAAGTGACCTCTTCTCTCTCAATATTTTGGCAGCATAACTCCTCTATAGTTCTCAATTCTCACTATCACTCCAGCATGAACTTGGCACTCACAATAGCTCTAGCCAAAACTAGTTGGTTTAATGCAGGGTGACAGTCATTTATAGATGGAGGAGGAGGAAGTATGCATTGTATCTGGACACCTACTGGAGATTTGGCATTGTCCCAGAATAGCCACTGAACTTGGTTTTCATGGATAAAAATATGACACTCGACCACTTCCATGAGATTTTTCCCCAGAGAACTGCATGAGCAATGAAGGAAAAAACACTTCAGTGCGTGCTGGCTAAAAAATCATAACCAAATTTGGGTGGCGCGGGCTTTGCTCTATGACAGAGCGTCCATGGGCGCACCCTCTTTGGAGGAACTGAGACATTGGCGTGGGTAAGACACTGTGGACCCGCGCTAATGGAAAAAGGGCACTTTTTAGGGCTAATCTGCAAAAGGTGTCTTCAAGGAATTTGAAGTTCATACTCAGGAGAATCCAATGCAAGTGTTTCTAAGTTGTGTCACTGGTCACAGGTCCATAAATGTGTCCTCCAATGTGCGAAAGCAAGGGTAACAGGGACGATGACCAACAGTAACAAATTACTGCATAACAGATGCCCCCTAAAGTATGAGCCCCGAGAGAGAGAGAGGGGCGAAGTGCTTTACAAGAACATATATAGCTGCCGCCGAGAGTATGATAGTTCAAATACATGATATATGTGGCATGGTCGCAGCCATCGATAAAGAGTACATGATGATCAAGATCCGTAGTATGGACGCAGCCATCTGGTTAGGATCAATGAATTGACTCAGGTATGGTCGCAGCCATGCAGTGAAAGAGTCATGTATCAAAATCATGCCTGGATTACAACAGACACAATCCAGGGTCTTGCACTCCACCTCGACCCGAACATAAGTACAAGTTCAAGCATGTGAGAATGTGAGCTGAAGTCGAACATGCATGAACATCGTCTGATTACCAGCCAATGATGAAAGTTGTTAACAGACGCGAGAGGTACCACCAATAATGACAATAGCCCTCAAGGTACTATAGGTACAATCTACGGCGTGTGAATGAATGAGCCGATGTCGAACACCCATAGAGTTATCCGATCGGAGGCCAATGATGAAAACCCCGCGTCGAACACGAAGAACCTGCCATTGAGGCATGCAGGCTCCAAGGTACCAGAAGGGAGTCTCTAGGTCACTTTTCTGGATAATGAGCTGAAGTCGACAGGAAGTGATCTTCGTCGAAGGTGGGCCATGATGTTTCCCACATCATCGACACGAGACAGGAAGAGACAATGTTGTGAAATAAGGGTTGTGAACTATCAGACAGAGGTGGTTTCTTTCAGAGGTCAACTTCTCTTGAACATATCGGAGGCACGACAGTGGAGTTGGCAGTATTTGACGTCAATGGATCAGAGGTCATGATGACGAGGTAATGAGCAGATGAGAGGTCAAATAGGATTACCCAAACCCACGGAGGCAAGCAAAAACAAGATGAGATATCCCCACCCTGACACGAAAGCAGAGAAGTGCCATGTTCAAGAGTGACATACTTCCGACACGACGATAATTACGGTTCCAAAATTTTCTTTCTCCCCCACCATTTCTGGTGAGTACCCCAATTATTTTTAACAAGCTTGATGGGGATAGCATATGCTTGTAGTATAAGTTCGACCTTCGGTCGAAATCCAACCTAGTAAAAAGTTTAACGAGCCCTAGGGAGGAGAAAGCTCGAGTCTCATCATAATGATGAGTCCAATGTGTCAGAGTTTAACAGAGTCCGACATAGGTAAAAACTCGGAGTCTTTTTCAATGTTTAGAGAGTTTTGAAAAAACACAGAAAAGAAAACTCCAGAGGTCCTTTTTCGTAAAGTTGTGTCTCTCGGGCCCGAAAAAGTATAAAATGATGCCCGAAAGAACCGCCCGATCATTACGACCGAGGATTACTTTTCATGAATAGTGATTTCAACCTAAAAGAGTAGAAAAGCGATCAAAACCACGTCGTTTTGTAACCATTAACGAGTTTGAAACGACAAAAACCCGGTAATCTTTTTTATATTTTAACGGTCGATAAAAGAACTTAAAACGATCGCCCCTTTAGTAACGTTTGAACGATCCAAGAGGGATAACTCGGCTATCTTTTCCTCTTTAAAAGGTCAGGAAAAGAGCTGAAAGAAGACCTCCATTTTTATTCTCTTTAGCGGGTCAAAAATGAAAAAATACTCGGCAATCTTTTCATATTTTACGAGTTAGAAAAGAGCTTAAAGGTGACTCGGGCATGGGTTCATTTTTACACAAGCTTGAACCGTAGAGAACTCTGCTTGGATTCGGTTTCATGTTTACACAAGCTTGAAACGAAAAACTATGCTTGTTATAAGTTCGCATGCCCCCAGCATAATGACGCAAGACGAGGTACATTCCCCCCAAGCTTCATTGCATTCAACAAAGTGGATGGAATGAAGGTTCACTTTCGAGATCTTGGAAAGACTCGACTTGTATTTTACGAGATCTTAATCAAAAGACTCGAGTTGGAAATGGAGTTGGTTCATTTTTTAATGAGGTTGACACAGTAAAAGAACTATCCTCATAACCCTTGTTTCATTTTTTAACGAGCTTGACACAAGATCAGGAACTATGCTCGGCTGTGTATTTAGCGGTCTCTCCCTCGGCCAACGATCGAAACCCATTGGAGTGAATCGAAGTCTGATGCTCAAACAGGGCCTTGCATGCTTGACTGGACAAAATTTCATTTTTTAAGGAGCTTGACATAGGAGAATGAACTATGCTCCGACCAATCATGTTTCATTTTTTAACGAGGTTGCCACAAGATCAAAACTATCCTCGATACGCCTTATTTCATTTTTGAACGAGGTGGAAAAAGGAACAAACTATCCTCATGGTAGCCTGTTTCATTTTTTAACGAGGTTGATACAGGAAAAAACTATCCTCGCCCCGAACTTTATCATAATGAACAGGAAGGTGGGGCTTCCAAGAGCGGCGCTCCCGATGGGAGGTCAATGTCTTGGAAGTCGGGACCCAATGCCCCCAAAACACTATGCATGACGTCGGCATGGCTGGATATAGGCATGGGAGAGGTAGCCACGTAGTTGACCCGCGGTGGGGTAGATGCAACTAGTGGATGAGAACCAGGAGGGGGTGACAACTGCGCAGGAGGCATCGGGGGACTAACGAATGACAATTGATCGATAGTCACAATCTTTCCGTCGTGTGGAAAGAAAACCACATGGAAAAGTGAAGAGACAAGGGTCCCCATAGCGTAAACATAGTCATGACCAAGGAGAAGACGGAAGCCTAAAGCTCCTTGGGTAACCAAGACGTCTATATAGACGGTTTTACCTCCCAAAGTAATAGGAAACTTCGGGAGGATTCCTATAGATGGACAGGTTCCTCCGTCGAAATCAAACAGATTCTGCGTGACGGACCTGAGCAGCGGGGAACCTAGTGCTTGCCAAGTATCGTACGACATAAGACTGACCGACGTGCATTCATCGAGAACAGTGCCAGGTATTGCCTTATCACAGGCGAGTAATGTAATCTGAAAAGGCACATGGGATGGAATGCAGAAAGCAGTCAGGTGACGCCAGTCGAAGGAAACGACTGAGCTACTTGGTGGGGGAATCGTATGATTGCCCCCTCGGTCTAAAGGAACCGAAGAAGGACCTTCTAAGTCAGTTGGGATAAGAGGGTCGTTTTCGGACGCAGGAGAATCAGAGGAGATGAGAAGAACATGTTCATGACGTTCTTCCAGAACAGGGTGGTCGAGGGGTGGTGAACCCAAGTTGACACTCTCTCTGACCAATGGTTGGTCTGAAACAAGCTGGGTAGAGCCAGGTTCAGGAAGAGGGGGCTGGACAAGAGAGGAGTGTAAACCAATCTTGTGGTCAGCAGGAGGACGATCTGCAGTTGCAGAAAGACGTTGATATCCAACGGGGAGTTGGGGTGAGGGAGTCGCAAGACTTTCCAAGATGGTGGAGGCTTTATCCATGAGTGGAAAAAGGTGAAGGAGATGATTGCCTTCACAAAGTTTGCAGGGGAATCAAATCTTCCCTTTTCCCTTAGTATTCCCAACAGATGAGATAACATCGCCGTGAGCTTCAGTGGACGATGAGGGATAGGCCGGATCACGGGACCATACTTCTAAGACCCTAAGAATGCCAGGACAATCACCAAGAAGATGGTCCTCCTTGCATAATCGACAAGGAAACTTAACCTTCCGCGGAGGAGTTGGAAGGAGTCTAACCTCTGGTGTCTGTGATGGAGCAACAGTTGTGCTTGTAGTCATTATTGTGGTTGTAACTGCTCCCTTAGCAGACTTCTTCTTCTTAGTCTTCTTCTTCTTCTTCTTAGCCACCTGGGTACTCTAAACGAGACTTTCACCAGGCGAAGTAGAAGAAGGAGACGTCGAAGTAGGTGTCAAAGGGGAGGGGTCCACCTTAGGTTCAACATGATGTTGTGCAGGTGGAGGGACTGATGGAGTATCAGCCGACACAGTAGGGACCACAGAGTTTGAAAATAACCAAACCAGAAACCCGACAGTTAGCCCTGGAAGGGATAACGTCGCCATGTAAAGAGCACCAGTATTCCCAGGAGAAGGGAAATGACCAGGATTCCCGGAAGGTGGGGAACTTGGGTTGGTGCCCCCTGAAAAAGTAGCCATAACAACACGAAATCCTACTCAAGTGATTGCACACAAGATTTAACCAGGTAATATGATCGTGGCCAAATTGATTTTAAGACACTTGACTTGACCTTTTCATTTTTAAAGAGTCGAGAAAAGGACGAAAAGATGACTCTAGTCTCCTTCGATTGTTTAATGAGCACGAAGTGACAAGCTGCTCACTTACACCTTTTCTTTTAGAGAGTCTGAAAAGGATCAAAAGCTGACTACTCTGGAAATCTAGGTAAAAGGGTTTGCCAAACAATCCGTAAAACTGCTATATACACCTTAGCGATCAGAAGAACGCCAAGGACTTTACGTACGGCAGTCAATCTTCCCGAATGTTGTGTTCAGTGCATTACGGTTTGTAGGGCGGCAGACTCAGCTTCCTATGGATCAAAGGTTGCAAGCCTATAGGGGTCTCCCAATATATACTCGACGGTATGTGGGAGCACAATCCGTACTGGCACCTATCGTTTCACCGTGGAGGAACACCCAACCACTCAACGATAAACTACTAGGTTTAACGACGCCGGAACACGTCTCTAACCTAGACCTCTAGAATGTGAGCGTTAAGTTTCAATGCGTTGTTAGGTTCATTGAATTCATTTTATGGTTTATCTTTGATTAAGTCTCAGTTTCCGGTCTTACCGTATGTGGTCTCTTAAAATGTCCTAAATGCAACTATATGCGAAAATTGTATCGTTTCGTTGAATGAATTCTACCTACAGAAGAGTTGAGAGTTTCATACAAACAAAACAATCACAAAAATCCTAATGCAGCTAATAACAAGAAATGAAAATATTTTTCTTTTTCTTTTTAAAAGCAAAAAATTAACACAAAATGCTAACTAATAAAAAGCAAAAATCTTTTTGTTTTTCTTTTCTTTGAAAATAGTATAATGCACTTAATCATATTTCAAGAGATATGCACTCAAAGGAATCTAGAACCAGATCTGAAACATGAAAAATGACCTACCAAAGCAAAGGAAACACCAAGATCTTCAAAGAACTATGTAATCTAAGTCCCAATGAAGTCAGGCAAGAAATAAACAAGCTAAAAGTGAGATACTTGCGGCATATAATGCAGAACTTGTACAACTACCAGAGGAATGTGGAAAACAACCAATAAACTGACTGGATCAGCAAACCATAAATCCGACAGAAGGCTCGACATGCAAAGCCACTAGGGCTAAGATATAAAATCGATAGAAAAAAGCAAACAACTGAAGGATTCACAATTCACTTGAAAAGTGTGCAAATGTAATCTATGCACAAATGAGAATTCTAATTATGCACGTGTGATCTATGCAAGAGAATTTCCAAACACAAGATGATTCTAATGTAATCTAAGAACCAGTCAAGTGAAAATCAAGAAAATTGGGTGAGATTTCCAAAGATCAAAAAAATAAAAACACTCAAAGGTGATTAACACTCATACCCAATTTAGCCCCCCCTGGCGGATGAGGGGGAAATTTTTTTGCAAAAACAAAAGCAAAAAGATGAAAAATTGTGAAGAGACTGAGACAAACCTTCAAGTAATGATCAAAGGAAATCAAATTAAGAATTTCTCAAAAGAGAGACTCAAAACCAGTCTAACAAGATTCCCACACACTCAAGCAGTTGAAAAAGAGGTGGAAAGATACAAATCCAAGCTCAGAAGGCTGGAAAACAAGCTAATTAAAAAATTAACCAGTGTGGCGTGACTGTTAGGCTGCAACTTGCGCTAAACAGAGATTGGCGCGATTTGTCTGAGAGCAACATGCGCCAATCAGTGTGACTGTCTGAAAGAAAAGCGCGCTAATGAAGTTTACCAGGAAAAAAATAAAAAGGACAGACCCAGGCTTGGTTTACAGTGTCTAAACAGAGCCAACAAGTAAAAAATAGCAAGAACTCTAACCCAGAAAAATATTCAGACAAATAAACGAGAGAAAAATGACATGCAAGGCAAGATTGAGATTGTCCAGTTTGTAAACCGAACCGGAGATCGACTGAAGTGGCGTTGATCTACTTCACTTCTGCATAGCCGAAGTGTTTCGAAGGCTACCTGGCCGCTCTTCAGACTCCGTCCACAATTTACAAATCAAACAATACAAAAACAATCAACAAGCAAATCTCCCCAGTGGAGTCGCCAAATTGTTGAACTGGTAAATCCCCTCTGCAGACAGAGGCGATCCCACTAGCCCAACTCGGGTCTAGCAACAATCACACACACTACACGCAGGTTCCTAATTGCATAAATCAAAAGATCGATTAGAATGATCTACCTGGAATCCAACGCTATTTGTTGTAGAAGAAATGCCACTCCCATCCTTTAGCTTTGGCTGGTCACAATCCTTACGCTCCACGTAAACGGACACCTGCACAAGCAAAGAACAATACAAACACAAGCGTAAAATCCAGTACA